>JABSTT010003811.1:0-26309 GCA_013339685.2 Hyalomma asiaticum | reverse complement strand
TAGGCCGGGCCGGGTACGGGCCGTATTTAAGAACACCGGACCAGGCTCGGGCGGTCCGGAGCATTGCGCTTTTGGGCCTAGCTGGGCTCGGGCCGCAAAATGTCGGCCCGTGCAGTGGTCTAATGTGAGCGTCCGATGCCAAGAACAAGCTTATACCATCTGTCTGTGGCTAGGCACAAAGACGGCGCCCATTTCCGCCAAGCATGCTGATATGTCCCACTCCCCTGCTGCTCAAGAGCAGTGGCGAGCCGCTCTCAAAGCCAAATTTCCTCTCCTTTCGTCAGTTCCAGTCTCTAACATGACTTGTTTTCTTGCTCTTCTAAAGGACACTCACATTTGCCTTCCATGTATAAGTCAGTACGATGAAGCAAAACCCACCAGATGAGCTTTCGGCCATCACGAAATTAGGAAATGTCTTTTTATACACCACGCGATGGAGCTCTTGCCCCCAGTGACGTCATTTGTTGAAAGAACAATGGGAGCCTTCCATAATCCTCCACGTCGTATCGGCTCTGTTTTCAGAAAACTCACAGTTCTTCCATATGCCGAGTTCAAGACGAACAAAGGAAATATAACAGAGCTTTCCGCGATCATCAAATTAAGCAATCATTTTAAATGGGAAACATTTTTTTTTCGCAGATTTCAGCGGCATTTACCGTATCTATCTATCTATCTATCTATCTATCTATCTATCTATCTATCTATCTATCTATCTATCTATCTATCTATCTATCTATGTATCTATCTATCTATCTATCTATCTATCTATCTATCTGCATATGGATATAGGTGACGGCCCCCGTCGCCTAGATCTGTGTACCACGGACAGACAGTGAGATGCCTGTGTGTCTGGCGGAACAAAAATAGCATCATCCGCATCATCCTTATCATCGTGAGAACGAATTCTCGAAGTCTAGCCGGTACACACGAGTTCGTTACTAGAACGTCACCAGATCCGCCCGGACAAGTCGTGGCATCTGCGCCTGCTTGGGCGTTCGGCTCTATAGTATCACGTGGGTGGGCGATCGTATAACGGCTGTTTTACCGCTACATGGTCGATCGGTCTAGCCCTTGATGCCTCGCCGGCGGTGCCATCCCCGTGTTCACTTCAGCGCATGCGTCGGGCTGAATTACATCATGCAACCGACAGAGCTAGACCGGACGCGACGAAACCTGAAGCAGACACGCCATTGCGTACGCGAACACCGCAGCAGAAGTGCTCAAAAAACAAAGTTGGGTAGAGGCGACGATTTCAACACTGTTGCCGCGCCTTGCGCAACTGCCAGCTGGCATGGAATGATACCGCTGTAATCTGTGAAGACTTGATTGTGCAGGCACGAAGGGGGGGAGGAGGGTGTTGCGGTGCGGGTCGCGTGATGTTTCAACTATGCGTTGTCACTAGTGATAACACAAAGAAGGCGCTATTTTTGTACAGCCGCGCCAGCGTAGTTCCTTGTCGTCTTGCTACGGCGTAACACTATCACAAACTGCCGTCTCAGAAGCCTTAGCATTCCCGGCGTGAGCCAAGCCATTGCGTCGGCTTCGGTTAACTTCCGTGTCTGGACATACAGCCGCCCCCTTCGCCTCTCCTTGAAGGATGCGGTCGCCTCGCGTTGCGACTGATTGCTCACACGATTTCGGTTCTCTTCCGGTACAAAAACGAAAACCGTCATTTAGGTATGTTAAAGGGGTCCTGAAGCACCCCTCGCGCTTGGTTTTGAAAACGGCTGGTGTGTATTGAAGGCTACTCAGAAATACACATTCGAAAGAATTTTCCGAAAATATGCGATAGCAGGAAAGATATTGAGACAGGAAAATCTCCCTTTCACACTGCGGCTGAGCCGACTGATTATGTCTGTGGTGGGCGGCGCCAGAGGAGGTGTCCTGCCCACCGCCTTACGTCACCCAGATTCAATGTTGTGTTGTTCTCCTTCCGCCCTACTTGGCGGGGCTACCCAGTGGTGTAGGCAACACACATTTCCGGTCGCCTGCTCGGTGCGCGCCCCGACCGCGCGCGATCTTTCTACAGCCTACTGCATTGTTTCTGAGCCCCGACCCGCTATTTCCCTTCATCACACGGGCGCGAGAAAGGAAACACGCGCGCTTGCGTCCTCCGTGTGCTATATACTTACTTTCGATCTTGCTCGTACGTCAGCACCGGGCAAAACAGTGAGCGATGGATCCTGCGCTGCGAGCTCGGATCGAACGTGTGACTGAAGCGCTTGGCTTCGACCCTTACGGCGACACACCAAGAAAACGCAAAGCTCGAGCATCGGACGTGCCAGAACTCCCAGGACCTTCGTAACGCGGCGGCGATGATATGAATTGGTACGTGAAAGCTTACAGCACTGCACATTTCCTTTACCGCGCATCAATATTTGTTCACAGCTCCCATGTATGACTAATTTTTTCGCGTGAATTGCAGCATTTGTAATAATTGCCACGAACGTTCAGTTACAATCATGTCCGCTTCTCTAGATCACACTCGGAAAGCCAGCATCTATCACGATAGAGCCCGATCTTGACTGAAATCTGCGTTGTCCGACGATCCAGATTGGTTTGGGCGATTTCTTCCGCACCATGACCGGCCCAAAGGAGCATTTCAATTTGTCTGTTATGCTGTTAGAATTGCAAATATAAAGCTTTCATTTTTTAAAACTGCGTTCTTCCGTGTGCAATAGTGATTCAAGCTTTTCTCTAATTGGCTGTAAACGTACGCCTGCAACTATGATAACAAGCCTCCGATCGCGACCAAGAGGCATGCCTTCTATGCGGGTCGAGCCAAATCATACTGTGTCATAGACTCTATCTAGAGCGGGCTCGATCGCAACATGCTTTCATGCATTTCGGCGAAAGTTCATCGTGTGCTAGCTGCAAGAAGACTTGTGTGAGATCGCTATACTTTAATTGTACGGCGCAGCAGCGGTGAACGGCAGTGTTGTGTGACTGTGATAACTTAAAATGAACCAAGCACCGTCGGAGCGTTATTCCAAAGTGATGCGCACAGCTGATCAGAGCAGCCATGTCATTCTAGCTTCCTAACTGTGTACTAGCTGATTCGCGCGGCCACCTCGCAGAGCTAGTAGATAGCGGGGACCGTAACAGCATAAAAAGAAAAGCGAGCTTGCTAAATTTCTTGCCTTCAAGAAATATCTTCCTGCGTGATTACGCATGCAGGTTTACCTGTGGGCACCGCGTGGCAACCGAGAATGCGCTGGAGAACGTATCCTGCCGGGATATCTCCAACGTGACTGCGTAATCCGCCACACTCACTTTGCAAGTGTGTGTTTAAACCCGGCCGTCTTGGAAGCAGTATACTGGGAGGTGACACAAAGTGGCACTAAAATCGAGCGAGAAATGCACAAGTATACATGCACTTGCAAAGCATACAGTTAATGTGTCCTTCACATGCTTTCTTATTGCTTACAGAACATATTGATTTGTGGCATGCAGGATGTTCACGAGGTGGATTTGGAAAAGGCTTCGAAGGTACAATAGGTACTGCCTGCTTGCATGGTTGCCAGGATTAGGAACGAGCTCCTGTCAGCCACTTATGTAGGCTTCCAGTACCCCATGCAAAAGTAAGTGCAGCTACCTTTACACAAGTCGCAAGAAAGCATTTTAATAGTGTGCTCAACTCATAAAAGTAATTATAAAACTTCATAAGGTAATTACGGCTTGTGCATGCAGTTGGCTTTTAACACTCACTGTTGAAGTGCCAAGGAGTCTCTCCTTGGAGTGTTTTTTTTTGTGATGCTTTCTGATTTTGTGTAGCACTGTGCTGGTGTGAAGAATGAGACTGTAACGACACGACCACGTACAGTTCGGTTTATTTCCCTCAATTCCATCAGGGCGTAAAAAGTGTTTCGAGAGACAGGCGCAAGTAGTATAGAAATTGCACCGTCAAAGAATGTCAACAACTAGGTTACAGTATCAATTTAAAGGTTTCTTTATTTAATGATAGTACACAGCAACATTCTTGGCCCTTGCATCAGGGGCTTCGAAACACATGAGAGAACAATGCAACACAAGAAGTAGTAGTGAACAAATATTGAACGAGTGAAACCAAAATGTACACACACATAATTCACTCATGGGAATGTCATGCTAAAGGTTTCAGAAAGCTAGACGACTGGAAAGAGGCCTTAGGAAGAAAGTTACAGTCAGAAATGGTCCATGGGAAAACTTTCTTTAAAAGTTGCGGTTCTTGCAAAAATTGGTTTAGACTTGATGGCTTCCAGTGTGCTGTGTCCATCTAATGGAAAGGCAGTACTTGGTTTGTTCAAGAATAGCAGACTAAATAATAGACTTTATAAAAGGCACTGAAGGCACTGTGTGTGGTGAATGTACACACACATCACATCTTCCTGTCCCTATCATCATTCTTTGCCCCCTCTTCTCCACTTTTCATTTTCTGCCTGTGCAGATTTTCTACCTGAGCAGTCCAGAGTGCACTAAGGCCAACCTCTGCGCCTTCCAATAAATAAAATTATAATATTGAGCTGCATTCAGCATGCAGTCTCAGAAACGCATTGTGTTTTGTCCACCTCTAAACTTTTCACTGTATCAGTTTTGAGTATAAGGTTACATATGCCAGCTGTAGTGATTAGCATAATAGGAAAATGTGATGATGAAGAATTAGTGGAAAATGAGTGAGTGCATCCATCATCAGAAATCAATGCAGATTCAAAGTGTTCATTAAATGCTTTCGTAACACTGAGATTATCTAAGCATGATTTATCAAAAAAAAATGAAGAAAGACAGCTCTGACTTGGTGGACTGACGGCGTTCCAGAACTTCGATGGCTTGTTTTTATGAATGATAGCAAAGAATTATTGAATTAAGCATTCGGTTGTTCACGCAGGTGCCTGATACGATAAATTGACAAATTACGAAAGTGTATAATCTGACGCATGCATCAAGGATTTTTGGGATGGCACTTTACACACTTGGTTCGAATGTGATAAGTATACAATCATTAACAATTGCATAAAAAATGGTTTAAAAACATGTCAACATTGTAATAGTTGGAACTGATCGAAAACTCAAAGGTGGATACAAACATCTCGCTTATGGAGTTATCAGATAAGCAAGCAGTGTGCTCAATGCTCAAGACATTTAAGGAAACTGCTGGGTAAGAAGTAAAATTCTGCACCTCGTGTTTCATTATATAGTTTTACGGCCTCACATTCCAATTTTCGATTTCCATGCCAAAGTGAAATAACTTGTCTGAAAAGCACTGGCTTATGTGGTGAATTGAATAATGCTATGCAAATGACAATGATAGAAATTCCTCACTTTTTGCCATGTTATTTGTTTGCAGGTGGCAAACTGGAGCCTAACATTACGCTGCAGTGTTGTTCACCGTGTTTGTATCATTCACACTGCTGGGTGATGTTAATTTTGTACTATGGCCTGTGATTCACCTTGCAAAGCTCTCATCAAAGGAACGCTGGCTGCTTGTGTCTACCTCAGGAATGACGGATGGAAGCTCTGCAGCGTCTGCGTCTTCCTCTGCGTCTGGCACTGGTAGTGAACCGCGTGCTGGCTGAAACCTCCACGTTGGTGATGGGGCACCCACTGCTCCACACTGGCTTGATGCGTCCAGATGTGCACATGTGTCAGTTTCCACACCTCCTTCTTTACATGCGTAGGCACTGAGGATGGCCTTTGAGGCTGCAAAATTTCCCACATAATGTTTTGAAAAACTGCAGAGCATCCATTTTTGCTGTTGAACAAAGAATTGGCCATTAGATTAACAACACACTTTGACATTGTTGGTTGTGTTTTGCTGTTTACACCACTGTTTTTCACTTATTTTGGTAACTGAAGTGTTTACACAGGTGTACAGGCCTTGTGGTTGGAGTGCACTGGTCTTTGTGTCACTCAAAACAGCCAAAGCTTGTACCTGTACGATTTAAAAACTACCAAATTTCAACTTTGCTGTGCTAAAGGTTGTCTCATCCAAAAGTTGTAGCTTGCTCAAGTGATGTTTTTGTATGGTGTCGCTGCCTCCTTATATGAGGTTTCTGTAGCAACTGTCTTGTTTATGATGGCTGTCTGAGTGCCAACAATGCACACAACAGGAGGACAGCTGCATCTAGAGATCTGAATCTGTAAGGTTACACACTTTGAACTGAGAGCTGCATGGAGCTTTAAGTCATTTTTAGCACAGGATCACACAAAACTTGAGGAGATCTGGTGCTTACTTGACATGACACTTCCATGCCAGCTGCAGATGAATGCACTTTGCTGGACCCAGTGCCATGCTGAGACTGTGAATCAAGTGTTTTAGGTAGAAGGGCATTATAGTTTCTGTACACCTACTCACCCCCTGTGAACCTCCAGCCTGTGTGTCGCAAGATGGGGCTGTTCTGGTGAAGTAGCGATTATGTTCTTCGTGCACTGGATCACTGGGATATGAAAATATGTATCACTATCATATTAGACCACTGATCGTGCAAATTGAATGTCACTTCATGTGGCCATAAATGCCTAAATGTGAAATAGTGCTTGTGTGTTTAAGATGCCAATCTGCTACACTCAGGTATTTGCCTCCAACGACTGATTGTTTAATTACTACATGACAAATTATTAGACAAAGTGAACGTGTATGTGTAGACAGGGTTTTCAAATGCTCCCTGTTCCCCGAAATCTTGACACTCTGTATGTACGCTACATGCACACATATAAGCACCCACATGCACACACCTGCAGTTGTGCTTACTGACCAACATACCTGTACTGGACCACCCAGAGCATGTTTAGCATGATATAAAGCAGTACAACAGACTGTGAACTAGTCTAAGCATGTTGTTTGACATTTTATAGCTCCCTGTGCTGAACTGAATGGCAACACTACGTGTGTTACATCATACAGGTTCTATGGCCTGCCATGTAATCCAGCTGGCTGATTAATGCAATAGTACACTTTTCAAAATAGTGAATCATTAAAAACATTATGCAACACGTAAAGAAAAAGTGAGTTCATTCACTGAAACATAAAGCCTGCAGTAGTGTACATTGCAGTCAGTTTAATTGAAAACATGTAATTGGCCACAATAACGTGGTACAGTTTTACTTCTGTTTTCTTAGTGAAAGCGCTTGACAAAAATAAAGCATTGAATGCCACTTTGCTTTTTGTCACTTTCTTTAAAAATGCATATTTGGTACTTGCTATCTATTCATGCTTGTTGTGCTTGCACGCACCAGCATTGACCTTTTCACAGAGCTGCAACATTTTCTAAGGTTTACTCGGCTCATATTGCTCATTAACAAATCAAATACTGGTACGTTTATACGAATAGTATTGCGCCTTATATAAAAGAAACTGAAGCAGAATTTGGCTTTCTGCCTCACTGAACGTTTGGTAAGCTCTGAAAACGAATACCTAGAAGAGTCACTTCTACTGAGCTACTGTTACGTACGGTGTTGTGTTGTAAGCATAAATACATACATGCTACACATTTGAATGCTGATTGCACCATCCATGCAACAAAATTTGTATCCCCGACTACGTAAAATATTATATACAGTACTTTCCCCGGCGCTAACTGGCGAGTGTTCCATCGCACTGCTACAAAAGTTAGCAACAAATAAAGAACGTTAAGTGTGCACTTTTCACTTGCCTGTATGCCAGGAAGAAACAACGTAGGCAGGGCGTTTGGCTCCAGATGAAAACTTGTCCAACTGATTCCTTAACCCTGCGCCAGTTCGGGATCGTGAAGGGAGGCAATACGGCGAAGTGTCTGCCGCAAAAGTGTAGGTTGTTTCGCTTCTCCGTGGGTGGAAGGCCAATACGCTCGCTGCAGCCATGCACACCGCAAGGCGTCATCGCGAGCCAGCGTATATCAGGACTTCATGCCTTTCCTGTCGCTGACTTTGCAGCCGACGGCAGCGCAGGGCACCGTTTCCTTGCTCGTTACTCCCTGGGTTAGGTGTGCGCGCAGTGCGCGCTCGCTTGATGACGCCGACTGCGGTGCAGAGTTTCACATTCGCCAGATTGAGCCCATCCGCAAAAATCGACAGCCAGCTCCGGCATAGCTGTTTAAGCGCGGCCGAAACTGAAGAGTGGATCGCACAGAAGCAGCCGAAAAACCACTGCAGTGGCTGTGCGCCAACTCCGAGAGGATATATCCCGTCGGTGAAAGTCCACAGCACAGGTGCATCTTATCACGCAAGCTGAATCTCCCGGCGGCAACCAAAGGTTAATTGGTTAGGACAGATAACACGTTTCCTTAAACGTTGAACGTCGCTTCCGCTGCATCTGATCGTGGGAAACTGGCTTTGTGTGCTGCCTTCGAGTGAAAGTTCGCGATAGTGCCGCGGCGTTACAAAGGGCGCGGCGTCGAAAAGGAACCGCAACTTCGACAACCTAGGTGCATGAGCGCGTGCTTGTGGTACGTACGCGAACGTTATTTTTCTTTATCACGGGAAACGCAGCACCAACTCCGCAGTGCCAAAAAGACGCGCGAGCGCGCCGAGTAGTGCAGACGACAGTTTTCTTCTACCGGAAATGCGTCTTTCGCATCAAAACTTTAAACGAAGTTGATAGATTTGTTGTTTACTTCATCTTGTTTATTTACTTGCAAAAGATATTATACACAGTGACAGCATAACCAAGTTCATTTGATTTAAACATGATTCAAACATCGCTCTTAATTTATGCCGGCTACCAGCCAATAGCAGCAATCTGCTCTATTTCGTCTTAGAGCATATTAAAAAAAGAGTGAGAACCGGCCTTTTTTTGAAGCGAGAGCTCCTAGGTAAGGGACAACTTTGTGCTTGCCCTGTTAACTCTACGCTTCGCGCACGACTGTAGAATTTGGGTGAGCTGTTTATTGCAGCCTACACTGTCGATAGAACGTGTTTTTTCGCGAAGTCCGAGAGGTGCTTCAGGACCCCTTTAAGGCCGATTCGCACGGGAGGGCAAAATCCCGCTTCTCCGCGGACCGAATAGTCACGTGATCAGTTCCATCCGGCGCAGCCGCTGATACGTCGCATGCACACAGCCGGAGCGCGGCTGGCGGAATCCTCGTGCTTACTCTCGACTCCAACGCTTATGCAATGCTTGTCTCGGTTTCAGCCGGGAAAACCACTCGCCCGTTCCACTGTCGCAGAGCAAAACACATTCGGTCGTTGTCGCAAAAAAAAACATGCGACTTTAAGCTGGCAGCCTGCTTCCTAGTCGCGCCAACCCGACCAATGTTGACAGATTTGACGCTGAATCGTCTCGATCGAGAGCAGACGACCGTCAAACGGGCGTATGGAAATAGCGGCGACACATTTCCATCCGTGCCGCGAGCGGGGTAGGCCGGACGAAGCGAGGGCAGCGAGTTTCCATGACGCGCGCGTCACGTGATGCGCCGTCCGCTGCGAAAATTCCTCCTCTGTTCCCTCGTGTGAATCCACCTTTAGTAACGAATCCAGGATTTCTCCGAAAGTAGGGGGGGGGGGGGGGGGCTTCACTCTAAACCAGAATTGGGGAAAAGTGGACTAACTGCATACATTTAGACCACCGTTCAACCGGTGCGTGTCGTGCGCAAACGCCCGCCACGAAAAGTACCAATGGGGGTCTAAAAAGCACCCGTTGGTCTGCGCTCGTTCGTCTGCATCCGCGCTGCCTGGCCGCGCCATGTGGTTTGAGTGGTTCAGAGAAAATTTAGACGCTTCTCGTCTGCTCCCTCGAGTCCGTCTGCCGATCGTCGTTCGCATGCTTCTGCCCCACTGCGCCATTCTTTAGCCCCCCCCCCGCCCTTCCTGTCAGAGGCTCAAGCACGTGAGTTGTCAAAACAGCAATAAAATACAAAAGCAAGCAAACATGCATTCCTCAACAACTGGAGGACACCACTCGCTCGGCTGCCGTCTCAGGCCTGCGGAGGCTGGCGTAGTGTTACGGCGAGTTTGCTGGCGTAGTGTGTGTGTGCCAGTGCGAGCTTCCAAGCCTACACGCTGTGGATACATTGCTTGAACGCGCCGAATTACAACGGATATTTACATCGCTAACAAAAGTAAGTTGTTTTGATCGTCAGCGGTTGCTTGCCGAGTGCCCGAAGAGTAAATGGCTGCAATTTGTACGCGAAAAGAAACTTCGCATGCCGTCGGCATCGAGCCCGTCGGCGGCCGTCGTGAGCTATCGCCGGCGCAAGGAAAAGTACATTTTGTTTTCCGGGAAATACTGTCTGTATCGTAGAATAAAGTGTAATTAAAACTGTGTATTTCGCCTCGTGCGACGACCACTGTGAAGCAGCTATCGCGAAGGCGAGCGCCGATACGTGGCAGACCGAACCAACGTGCTGCCGCCGGCGCGCTGCGACTACGCTGCATATCGTGACTGCGAGCCGTCTCGTTCGTTGTGAGTGGGGTAAGTACATCGCATCTCAGCCGCGACAGTGACGATGAGACTTGTTCTTCAGTTGTGTGCGGAATAACGACCGTAGAAATAGCACAGGACTGGGTATTTTGTGAGCGCCGGTGATCGTTTGTTCTACAGCCGTGCTCTACGGAAAAGACCTACGGACGACTTCGGCAAGAAGGTACACCGGCGGGGCAACTGTGCATTTCGTTTCTTCGCCGCCGCGGCAGAATGCTTGCCGTTACTGTGTTTGCGCGTGCTCAGGGGTGTTTTATAAGCTCGCGCACGGCATTGCGAACGCTCGTTCGCTTCAATCGACGAGGTGCTAGCTACTAATTGGAATTCGTTAATTAAAAACGCGCTCACGATATGGAGGGTTTAGATTAACAGATCTGTGCGGTGATGGGTTATCTAAGAGCCGACGCTAACCGCACGGCTCTTCTGTGAATATATATTTTGTAATTGCGCTGAACAGCAACTTACCACCCGCACTACATGTGGGGCAATATCTGTGAGTATATATACCCGACCGTCGGTGTGCGGTTTGAGTGGTCTGTGTGGTGCATTACTTTGATATGCTTGCGTGCAAACTTGAGTGTCTACGTGTGTGTGATGTTCCTTTGAATGCATTGGAGTCTGTATATGCGATATTAAATGCTGATAAAGTATGCATGTGTGATATAAATGCTGATAGATCGAGTGAAAATGTGATCGCAATCGGAAGCCTCCATTTTTCTTTTTTGCGTTTGGTCTGAACTGGTCCAACAGTTCGTCTGCCTAGAATGGTCCACCGAGGGCAACCGTTAAGCCATCGAGTGGTAACTGCAAGGGACGAAAAACTTGAACCGCTGCTGTTAGTCTTGCAGTTACTCCAAAATTGGTTCAAAATCTGTGGCAGCCCACATAGTCCCCGAAAGGACGAACAGCATACCCCATTTTCGTCCATTTTGGCTTAGAGTGTCGAGTGTGCAGGGAGAAAAGAACGCCCGTTTAAAGGGCAACTCCGGCGTTTTTTTGGTGCCCACGGATCTCAGTGAAATTTCAGTATATGTTCTCATTGTCACTGTAATATATGTTCAGCGAGGCAGCTGCAAGTCATTTAGATTTCCTGGAAACAAATTTTAAAATTTTCTAGCGGTTTCTTGTAGGGGCCACCCTGTGTTTTTGACGTCATTCGTGTCCGCACTGCCTACCCGAGCAGGCGGGCTGCCAAGAGCAACACGGTGACACTTAAGGGCTGAAATCTGCGCTGTCAAGTTCAAAGCTGTCATACAAATCAGTATATCATCAGATTACACCGCCGCTTTTATTTTTCCGACACCAGCTTCATATTTCTTATGGCGACACACTCGGGACGTCGCCGCATATGCGGCAAGCAGCATCTACCTGTATCGGTTTCAATTCCAACACATTTCTCATTCGGTTATATAAAATAATTGGCGGGCTTCTGAACAAAGTCACCCACCCTGCCGGTTACAGGACTATCAACACCATTGGAAAACAGTGAAACCAGAACATGGTGAAAAACCGCCGGAGTTGCCTTTTAACAATACCCAACTGACTTCCAATGGAACAGAAAACTCCAGCAAAAAAAAAAAAACTAAGACAACAACAACATCAATAATAATAATAATACTATTTAGCTCGATGCTGAGGACGTTTACTTCTCTGGCGCCTTACACAAAGTACTTATGCTGTCACAGGCGCCTTGCGTACTGTAACACGCGCGCGCCCCGTATTATAAATGGCGGGGAGGGCCCTCCCCCGCGCGCGTATCGGATTACGGCCCGAGTCCAAGTGCGCTCTGGCACCTCGAAACAGGGCTTTTGGTTACCAGCAAGCCGTGTGGAGAGTCGCTTCCTTGCCGCGCTCCTCGCATACCGCGTCATGGTGTCAGAAGTGGGATTCTTCTGCCCTCTCGCCTAGCCGTGGTTCTCGTCGTCCTCAACGGCCCCCAACAGCCGCGATGACCGATCCGGCTACGGCAGCAGCGATCGCGACGGGCTTCTCTTTAAAGCCTCCGCACCCATTCACATTTGATCGAGCCTCCGAATGGCCTGCGTGGATCCTCGATTTCGACGACTACCGATACGCGTCGGGGCTCGTCCGACAAGATCCGGAAACACAGGTGCGAACTCTGCTCTATGTGATGGGACGGCAAGCGAGACAGGCCCCGCCACGGTGGCCTAGTGGTTATGGCACTCAGCTGCAGATCCGAAGGTCGCGGGGTCGAATCCCGGCCGCGGCGGCTGCATTTCGATGGAGGCGAAATGTAGAGGCCCGTGTGCTGTGCGATGTCAGTGCCCGTTAAAGAACCTCAAGTGGTCGAAATTTCCGGAGACCTCCACTAAGGCGTCTCTCATAATCGGAACTGGTTTTGGGACGTAAAACCCCATAAACCAATCAATCAAGCGAGACAGATTTCCAACACGTTCTTGCTCTCCACGGAGGGAGCCAGGAACTTCGACCTTGTCAAGGCCAAGTTCGACTCTCATTTTGTTCAAGTGAGGAACCTCATCTACGAGTCAGCCTGCTTCAACCGGCGTGAGCAAGATCCCTCCGAGACTGTCGATCAGTAAGTCACAGCCTTGTACAACATGGCAGACCGGTGCGATTACGGTGATTTGCGGGATCGCCTCACCCGTGACCGCTTCGTATTGGGTCTCCATGACAAGAAACTCTCCCAAGCGCTGCAGATGGGCGCCAACCTAACACTCAACACGGCGCTCGCTAAGGCACGCCAAAAAGAGTCCGTACACCAGCAGCAGCAGGAGCTCCTTCAGGCTTCCGAGGGATCGTTCTCTCCCAATCCTGAATTCACTGAGCTCGACGTCGTCTCTTGTAACCACTGTGGCAAAAGCAAGTACCTTCCACGACCGCGTAACAGCGTCCAGAATTTGTGCGACCAATCGTGCGACTACTGCGGTGGAACTCTTCACTCTCGTTCTTTGTATCCAGCAAGGACTGAAAAGTGCTCAAAGTGTAACACTCGAGGACACTACGCTCGTGCATGCAGAAAAGTGCCGCCAAGAGACATATCGACCCCCGAGCAACATACCTCGGCGATGTTTCTCCGGGTCGTGAACCACCCAACCGGCGCTCAGCGCGGCACACGGCTTGTCAAAGTCGAAGTGAACGGCATCACACTTGTTGCAGAGATCGACACCGGTGCTCAGGTATCGGTTGTACCGGCTACCCTTGCTGGAATTCTAAAACAACTCCAGCAGACAAGGGCCCAGCTAGCACACAAGACCAAAAAGAGGTCTTATTGAGGCATTAACGTCTTCGTTCGCGTGGCTGACGTCTCAAAGACGTCAGCCTCGCGAACTAAGCGGGAGCGACATCAGAGGGACAATGAATCCGTCTTCGAGACGTCCTACCCGAGACGGAGACGAGACGTGGAAGAATACGCCCCCCCCCCCCCTCCCTCCCCACCGGAGATAAAAACGCAGGGCATGGCTCAAAGCGTCGGCGGGCGTCGGCACAATACACGGCGCCGAGATGTCGCCAGCTGCAATGGGGCCGGGAGGGAGGCGCCAGAATGTCTGGCTCCTTCTCGCCCGTCGCCAGGGGGATGAGGCGAGAGGGCGCAGACTCGCGCAGACACGCGGAGATGCGAAGCAAAGGCAGCGAACCTCGTTTGCGTGGTTGGCGGTGGAATCAGTGTAGTCAAGTTGTTGGCGGCTGGCTCTTCCTTCGTTTCTGGAGAAAATTCCGTTACCGTGCTGCAACTGCTGCGTGTGTTCGTGTGGTGGCATTATGTTCTTTCTACCTTCCTCCTTGCATTGACCCTGATACAATCCCAGCGCTTCTGTGACTGGATCCCGTAACACCAATAACTACGTCTCGCCGAAAATAAATGTAAGTACCACATTTGAATGGCTTAGCCATTCAAATGTGGTACTTACATTTATTTTCGACGCTTACATGTGGTACTTACATTTACATGAATGGCTTAGCCAATCACTAATGTGTTCCGCGGATAGGGAAAATCGGTCTGTGAAAGATACAAGGAGCATTAATGCTATGTAAGCTCTAAGATAGTTGACGCATTAAACACAAAGCAACGCAACTGTCGTTTTATTATTCAGATCACCGTGTATAAATGCATTCTGAAACTTTCTTAGGTCTATGTGCGTGTTTAGCCTGATTAGTGAGTAAGGAGTGCATTGGCTTCGTTCCCACCATCCTGTCATTTGGTCGTTACGGGTAGTGAGTGCAGCGCCTGTACAACAATGTGGGATAGTAGTAATTTACTGGTGTCTTACACAGACGAATACATGCATGTGATATCGCGTGTTTTAGGGCAACCATTGCCGCGCGTTCTTTCACATTGGCATTGCAGTCGTGAGATTTGAGTTCAGGGCTGTGAAATTTACGTGCATGTGATGTGAATGTGAAAATCGCGCACTGTTTGTTGTAGCATGTCAGCAGAACTGCCGCAGGCAATCATGACGTGTTTGGTGGTGGAATGACTTCTCGCAGCTCAGCATTCATATGAGCATGAGTGTCGGTGTGCTCGTTCTCAGTCAGATTTAAACTTTGACAGAGGCATGCGACTCGTTTGCAAATGGTCGTTATTATTTTTTCTCATTGTCCACGCTGTTGCGGTTTTCTGCATTTTGGGGTTCGTCATTCTTGCAGACCGCAAATACCAAAACAATTACACGACCTGTTATCTCGTTCCACGGTATTGTTACAGGGACGCTGTTGTGCACAGCAGACTTATGGAATGCCATAAGCCCTCCAACTTAATGAGCAAGCACACAATGAATTGTCTGTTTGCTCATTAAGTTGTTTCTAACAAATAAAGAACGAGCCCTTGACCCCTTCCCTTTCGTTATAAGCTGTCCAGTGTTTCATGTGGTACGGACTGGGGAGTGCAGACTTGAACCAGGTTGCTGGGTTGATAGCGCAGGACAAAGGTGATAAGGGG
Organism: Hyalomma asiaticum; assembly: GCA_013339685.2. Taxonomy (NCBI): domain Eukaryota; kingdom Metazoa; phylum Arthropoda; class Arachnida; order Ixodida; family Ixodidae; genus Hyalomma; species Hyalomma asiaticum. The sequence goes on along the minus strand of JABSTT010003811.1, from coordinate 11,019 downwards.
ATGAACAACGAACTAAATTAATACGTCGGGCTATGGGTGAGCCGCGTGTTTCGACGACCTATGCATGAACGTTTGGACGTATTTTGTTTATTTTTATTATATATTACGGGCGCCGACAGCTTGTCCGGTGCCGGGATCTAGCGGTGCATGCCTATGCCTATATCGTCAAATCAAAGCCACGGTGCCTTTCAACAGTTTTCTGCGGAACGTTTGACATTATCCTCCTACCCCGCGACATACTCGCTACCCCAAATGAGCCTTATTTCATTGCATTGTACTAACTTCACTATTACCTGGCCATGGAAGGCACTTTGTGCAGGCGAAGTCGAAGGCACAGCGAAAATTTGTTGATGTTATGCACAGCTGTGGTGCGCAGTCACTGTGCCCGTCGATCGCGCTACCTTGAAGGTCCCATTTACTAAAGGAGCCCTGCAACATTTGGAATCTCGATAGCAAACGATGCCTAACAGTCGTGGAGGTTATTGTGAACGTGTGAGCCAAATATTATTGAGGTGCGTGCATCAGGGAATTTTTTATTTGGTTTCAAACACAGCTGCAATTCACCTGCTCTTCGTTCCAACAAATGTCACTAGGCCGCCGACTACTTTGCTCGAGGCAGTCAACAAGTAGAGCAGGCAACTCGTGGGTCGGTGCCGCTAGTGACGTCACTTGCTGGAACAATAGCAGGCGATTGCATGGTGTATTTAAAATGAAACAGCAAATGCACTACTGCTTGCAGCACAAGAACATTTCGCTCACACGTTCACAGAAGCATCAACAACATATTGACACCGTTTGCTCGGTGTGTTCAAAAAGTGTTGCAGGGTCCCTTTCATACCGAGTGCGCAGTGAGCACGTAAACACGCCTCGAAGAATATTCTCACCGTCTAAGTGTGAAGCATGTGTGTCACTCGATTTCTACATGCTGCGTATGGGAATGCGTCCAAAATAAACTACGAATCAGTAATGTGCAGTTTAACGTTCACGAGTGACATACTATTCGGCGGTGGTAACACCAGCAGATGCATGAATTTTCCTGCGGAGACGACCCGAACACCACTGTGTATTGTAAATGAGAAAGACAGGTACAGCGCCTTTGCTGCAGGCCGTTGCCGCAGCTCAGCGGTAGAGCATCGGACGCCTTATCCGAAGGTCGTGGGTTCGGTTCCCACAGAAGGCAGGTTTCTCTTTTCGTCCACTTAAATTCCTTTCTACTTACTCCACAAGTATAATACATACTACAATTAAGAACTTCAATAACTTCTCCTATGCTTTCCTAGGCTTCATAGTTTGTTGATTGGTTAAATTTATTATATATATGGGTGCAGGCAGCAGTTCAGAAGAACTAGGCACTCGAGGAAAATTCATTTTGAGGGTTTATCTATTGCAAGTTGCAGGATATTATGAGCACTTCCTGTAAAGGGCGTAGTCTGTGACAGAGATAAATTTCAAATTTCGTTCCTCAAAGCACTATTGTAGAACAGGTTTAGAGAAAGTAACGGCCCCATTTTTTTTTCCTTTGCAAGAATACATGCGGTTTAATCGGCGGTTGTGTGGATAACCTGATAGTGCACCAACTGCGTTCTACGGCTCCATCGCGGTTCTACATTGAAAGCATTTCCGCGACGGCGGTTTCAGCGTGTCATATGATGTTGATAGCATCGCATTTACCAGCTGCATTAAACCTGTGCTCTACAACTAGTTTTTGATGAGTGTGAACATGAACTACTTGCGCGTTTGGTAGAGGTTGCATTCTCAAAAGAGTTGGCTGTTCGAAGTGTTTTGATTAATGACTAGGTATAAGGTAACAGTGTTTTTTTTTTGTTTGTTTAATGTGAAACGGCAAAATTCGGAGACTCTCAGCTTCATCCTGCACATGTAGACCTGATGGTTATTCGAAGTCCTTTTTAGGAGTAGCTTCATCTGCTGTGCCAAAATCTTTTTTTTTATTTTTTGGCTTCCAACTGATGCTTGCCAATCTGATCGTCGTTCATGTCAGATTTGCACAGATATGCGTAATACAGTGCTTTGTAGAGAGCCACATCTGTATCTTGTATGTGTAAGTGGCAATATTGTTTTTTTTTCTTTTTCGTCACCTCAACACTGTCTCTAGTGTATTCGACTTCAAACACATATGTAGATTATTTATGAAACAGGTTGCTTCGATGTAGCGTTGCTCGCTGTGAGAGATTGTGCACTGCATTGCGACGTTGCTCATTGTACCAATTTTGTTAATATTTCATGCGCTACTTTCTTTGAATGTCACTCTTGTCAATATTTATTGACACTTGATTATGTATTTTGTTGTCTTTTAAAGTGTGCCTCATTACATCAGCTGATGTCCTACGCAAATTTTCACGTTCATATCCGAGTCACATTTCAGTTGTTTTGTTTATATTCCTTGATTTTATGCGGGGAAGATACTGCACAGCATGATTGAAAGCGGCTATCACACAGTCATCCATTGTTCTGTCTCTGCTCATATAACCGGATGCGCTGCTCTCATGGTGAAAAGCGCATAGTCGTTTGGCTCTTGATTATTGTGTGACTACTAGTGCTCTTTCTGTAAACCTCTAGCCGCTAATAAGTTCCAAATATATTTGAAGTATTTCTCCTGCAGTTCCTCTCGAACATTTCTGATTTTATTTTTTTCTCACATTTCTCATTTTCATCCTTTTGAAAAAAATACTCGCACAAGTTAGTTTCTCAATAAAATGTTGATGTAGCAGTGTTTCGACTGCGTGATCATTGGCACTGAGGCCTCCTTCTTAGGCCGCCTTGCCAAGAAACTCTTTATCCTTCACTGTAGAAAGATATGTCATTACTATTTTTGGTAGATTTGCTTCATACTCTACAAATTACATGCTAGATTGATTTTTGTATTCATGACAACCAATTCTGACTGAAATGCTAAGACTGATGAAGCCTTTTTTGAGAACTGTGTACCTACCTTACTGCAATATTTTTGCTCTGTTGCACTCAGTGCTGATGCATTTAACCACGAGAAAAAAAAAGGAGTTCCAGGCAAGTGCGATGCCAGGACTTCTTCCTAGGACGTCACTACGAAAGTATTCGGCTGGCACTACCCCCCCCCCCCCCCCGCCCTCTGCAGCACTGAAGACATTATGGTGCAGCTGGTAACATAGCAGGTCATAGCTACTACCAGAAAGGCAGGGACGGCGTCCGCGTTTTGGGGTGCCCCCAAAATTATGATCCCGTTGACACCTTCATAATCACAGAGTTAATGCCTTAGGGGTGCAAAAAATGTCTTGTGGTTATTTGTACCCCTACAGCGTTAGCTTACATTCTGAGGGTGGTAACCAGATCAAAATTTTGTTTAGCGCATCCCGTTCCCGAGCACGATTCCTGCTTCTTTTTCAGATTACGGCTAACGTTTCAGGAACAGCTTTTTGATGACGTCTTTGGTAAGCCTTTAAACGGATTCAGAAATCCCGTCTTTGGGAAGCCTTGAAACGGATTCAGAAATCCCGGTAGATGGGATTATTGGAAGCACCCCCAAGCCGTCGAAAAGACGAGCTTTTTGATGACGTTTCGAAGACGTTCAGGAAACGTCTCGTTTATGTGCAACAAGACGGACATTAGACGAGATCTAGACGAAAACTTCTTACGCGTGACGTTTCTGCGACGTCGTTAACGTCTCGGATATCCGTTTTAAAGACGTCTTAAAGGGGTCGTGAAAAGAATTTGGAGATGCCGGTTTGTAATTTTCACTGCTTCCATACGCATTCGACAAGCCGATTCCGAAATATTTCGGCGAAATATTCAGTGCACATTTAACAACGGCCCTTTTAAATCTCAGCTTTCTTGCGCTCCCGAAACGACTATGCGACACTACCGGCCGGCGTGGTACTATTTGGTGACGTTGAGTTAAGATATTTTTATGTTCAAAGGCACAGTGAACTCGCGTTTGCTCTAAAGGAATCGGTTTACTTGAAAGCTAGAAAGGAGGAAAATACTTGGAAGCTGTGCGGTGCCACCATTAGGAAGAAAAGCGGCCGCACGGTTTGTTTTCACATGGCCTCCGAGGGCGCGCCAATCTCCGAGGCATGACGGCTACTAAGATGACGTCATCTGCAGAGTCGAGGGGAACGCGCGCAGTGAAACCGAAACCGCGTTTTTTATCTCTCTAAATCAACGCACACGGTGCAACGGAACAATGCATATTGTTTATTGGAGGGTCAGGATCCCGAATACGCACTTAGCACAAAATGTTCAGAAAACGTTTCACGACCCCTTTAAATCCTTTGTGTGCTAGCTGGGGCAAACCCTCTCGGGACCGAGCGGCAACGCGCTTCAGGTCGTTGGAAAATTTGATGCGCAGTCACGTGGAAGTCAAACAAGTCCGACCAAGTCGTCTACGTGGTGGAGTAGGTGAAACATCCACTCCTCGGATTGCCTGCTATCGAGGGCTTGGGAATCGTCAAGTTTTTGTGTGCTACAGAACGTGTTGAAGAACGATATCCCCGACTTTTAAGCGGATTGAGGCTGCTTCCGGGGGCGTACACCATTCGTCTCAACCCTGCGGCTGTACCTTATTCTGTTACTGCTTCAAGGCGCGTTCCTGTGCCCCTACGCAAAGCCGTCGAGCAAGAGATAATCAGCATGCAAGAGCAAGGAGTCATACGCCCTGTAGAAGGTCCTACGGACTGGTGTGCTCCCATCGTCCCGGTTTTGAAACCCTCTGGAGGTGTCCGAATCGGCGTGGACTTCGCCCGCCTCAACTCTTCTGTCCTCAGGGAAAGATTTCCCCTCCCGTCAGTGGAACAGGCGCTCGCTTTGTTAGGTGTGGAAACCGTTTTTTCAAGACTAGATGCAAATTCGGGCTTCCACCAAATTCCTCTTTCCCAGGAATGCCAAGAGCTGACGACATTTATAACGCCAACCGGACGTTTTTGCTTCACTAGACTTCCATTCGGCATAACGTCAGCGCCGGAATATTTCCAAAAACGCAAGTCCGAAATCTTGAGCGGACTTACAGGAGTCGTCAACCTCATGAATGACGTACTCGTTTTTGGCAGCGATCAAGCTCAGCACGACAGAAACCTTAACACGACGCTCAAGCAGCTTGCCTCGTCGGGAATCACACTCAACCCTTCGAAATGCGCCTTTAGCGTGAAGGAGGTGACTTTCCTGGGCTGCGTCATCAGCGATCAAGGCATACGTCCCGACCCTTGAAAAGTCGAGGCTGTCAAGTATCTCCCGCCACCTACGGACGTCGCCGGAGTCCGCCGAATCCTAGGAATCGTAAATCATCTGGCTTAAGGTTCCTGCCCAATTTGGCCGAAAGGACAGCTGCTCTGCATGTTCTTATCAAGAAAACGACAGAGTAGACATGGGGACCGGCTCACACTTGGCGCCAGTGTGTGTTTTGTCTTCTCTGTGTCCCGTTGTTTTAGCGCCATATATATACTATTAATTCTAGTGTAGTGAAGAATATGGACGCTATACTAGGACAGACAGGGTGCGCTACTCGCGAAGGAAGAAGACGTTTGGGCAGCCCAACGCGCGTGCTGGCTCCGCGATTGCCAAGGCTTAGTCGCAGCTGTTTTCGGTCAACCTTCACAAGCAAGCCCCTTGCCTAAACGCCCTGTTTCACTAGCAATGAACCATCTAGCTCAACAACATATCCGTTTGATCAAGAAACAGCTCTCCAAAGCATCAAGGACCACATCTGTTCGGACCAGTTTTTGCAAAATAACATGTGGAGTACCCTACGACACTTTCAGCCGATGCATCAGCCTACGGCTTAGGTGCAGTACTGCTCCAGGTACAACCAGATGGGAACAACCGCCCAGTGGCATTTACATCAAGATCCCTAACGCCAGCGGTATGCGCAAATAGAAAAGGAAGCGTTGGCTCTAACTTGGGGAGCCGAACGGTTCGAAGAATACCTGCGTGGTCTCATGACTACTTTTCAAACAGATCATCAACCTTCGCTCACCCTCCTGGGAAAAGAGTCTCTCGATCTGTTGCCACCACGAATTAAACGCTTCCGCATGCGCCTCATGCGCTTCAGCTACATCATGCAGTACGTCCCAGGAAAATGTATTGCTACGGCTGACACTCTCTCGAGAGCACCTGCTGGAAGTAGTTATCCAGCAGGAGCTCTCAACTGTGGTGAAGTGAACGCCTACGTAGAGGGAGCGCTCATGGGCCTGCACAGCTCCGCCTTCGATCCAGTGAAACACGCCGGAAAAGCGTAGCGTCCCCGCCCCCCTCTCGCAATATTGCCAGTACCGAGCAAGCCTGTCAGAAAACGAAGGCTACCTGCTGTACGGAACATAGCGTTTCCTACTAAAATACTAGAGGGAAAACTGGCGCTAGTGTCTATGGAAGTTTCAAACAAGGCGGTTGAGGCGCCGTGGGAATGATGGGTATGACATGGATTTGCGTAGCCTTCTCTTCTAGCTTCATATGGCTTGGCGACTTCAAAAAAAATAGGTCGTTTACGACAAAATACTGCAACAAAACGGAAGATTTTGGGAAAAATATATGTGCGTGCACAGGTACTAGTTGCTTTTTCGCGATTAGAAAAATACGGAACGCTCAGCAATTCAGCAATATTGTGCGATATGACAATGTTGGCTCCTCTACTCGTGGCCAGATTTACCAGAGTCCATACAGGTTTAAGTACCAGATGCAGTTGTGTTCGAACTTAAAATAGAGATTTTTGCTCTTGTAAGTGACGTGCTGACATATTCAAGTATGTAAAAGGTAGGTGTGTCTTCTAAATATAACAAACGGGCTGTCGCTCGCTTCTCTTAGTGCAGGGCAAGTGCTCCACTGCATTTTTACAAACTATATGCATGGGTCAAGCCGCTGCGCGAGGCCGTAGAAGGAGCGCAGTATCGCCCATCGCTTGGTGGTTGGTGTGAAAAAAAAACGTGATGTTAAGTAAACAACCGTGCCGTTAAACTCCATCGGAAACTGCGCCTGAGCTTTCATCTGAGCTGACTTTTTGAGCGTCGTCCGCAGGCGCGTCTGCCTGTCGCCCACTGGGCGTACACTGCGCGCGATAACTGTGCGCCTATACTTGGCGCGTTCGGTCGGTGATGAATTGATGAGACAGCGGAATTGAAATGCCGTAGTACAAGATATACGAACAGCCTTCCGACAAGGGATGTATGTCAGCCGTGAAAGCGACCCTACGGTTACAGATTCTATCGCACCTGATACAAAAGAAAACAGCAAAACCGCATCGCTAAGGTTCGCGAGACGCAGTGCGAATATTTCTAAAGTTGGATAAAATACCGCTGGAAATAATATGTGTAGCCATCCATCAACAAACACAACAACGAAACACTGCATGGCACCTCATCACTCAAACGACTTTGGTACATGCGACAGTCTGATGATCTCTAGCAGTAAAGCCAGTAAAGCGTACACTACGGCCGTTGCCTTCATCGCGTAATGAAAAAGTGTAGTAACGTCACTCGCGCCACTGAAGTTAAAAAACAGGAATAAACAAATCCACCAAAACGCTTGAAGCCGCAGGCCCGAAGACTAGACAAATCCATGTCATACCTATCATTCCCATGGCAGCTTCACGATCGCGGCGCCAGTTTTCCCTCTAGTATTTTAGTAGGGAACTCTATGGTACGGAACGCGCCTGGTGATTGCTCATTGCCTGAGAAGTGAAATCCTTTCGCGAATACATGAAGGGCACCAGGACATCGAACGTAGCAGTGCAAGGGCCAAGCAGTCTGTGTGGTGGCCGGGGATCTCATCGGAAATTCAGCGAACGGTTTCTAACTGTGAAACGTGAGCAAGGAACCGACCGCAAAGAGCCGAACCACTTCTGCCCACAGCTACACCAGAGCTTCCATGGCAGATGGTGGGTGTCGACTTATTCCAACTAAGGGGAAACAACTACCTAATCTGCGTGGATTATCGTTCACGGTACCCCGAGATAGCCCTCCTGGCTTCCACCTCAGCAGGCTGTCATTACCCACCTCAAGAGCATATTCGCTCGTCACGGCATACCAGTGACGGTGGTCTCAGACAACGGCCCGCAGTTTTCAACCTCTGCATTCGCAGAACTCGCAAAAGCGTATGGCTTCAACCACACCACAAGCAGCCCTCTCCATCCTCAGGCGAATGGGGAAGCGGAACGCATGGTACAAACAATGAAACATCTGCTAGAAAAAGCGGAAGATCCGTACCTCGCCTTACTGCCCTGCAGAGACACGCCGGGGCCAACAGGCCTCAGCCCAGCTAAGCTGCTCATGGGACGCCAGCTTCGCTCTCGGGTGTCTGCGTTTCCCAGCCTCCTCCAGCCAGAAAACGTAGACCACAAAAAGGCGACGGAAACTGACCGCAGAGCAAAGGAATGCCAGAGGCGATATTTCAACCTTCGTCACGCGGCCAGAGAGCTGCCAGCTCTCAGTCCGAAAGCCCGCGTCTGGATACGCGACCTGAAATGTGAAGGGGAGATAACGCACCAGGCAGAGACACCCCGCTCCTAATGGGTCCAAACAGAGCGTGGACACGTGCGTCGGAACAGACGCGAACTCGTCCCACTGCCGGCCCCAAGGAGGAATGCCCAGCTGCTTCCCTCCTCATTATATTTCTGCGAGAGTGACGACGAGGACTTCGAGCTGTGGACAGTCGAGGGGCCGCTTGGTGGCCTGCACGATGGAGCTGAGACAGAGCGAGGCAACACGCTGCTAACCGACAGCCATAAAGCACTGCCCAAGCAAAGGGTCGATCCGTCAAGACGACGAGGGTCCCTGCCGCCACCACCCGATCGGGCCGCACGGTCTTTCTGCCGGACCGTTTCGGCATTGTCAGTTAAGAGAGGGCGATGTCACAGGCGCCTCGCCTACTGTAACACGCGCGCGCCTTGTATTGTAAACGGCGGGGAGCGCCCTCCCCCGCGCGCGTATCGGTTTACGGCCGGAGTAGTGATGCAGAACTGTCGTCAAATCGACTATCGATAGTATCGATAGCATAAAAAAGAACTATCGATACTATCGATAGTTCATTTGCCGATAGTTCTAACAGTCACAATAGGCTACTATTCGCAGTACTCGGCTCGTTTCATTTATGAGCAATATTTTTGTGAATGAAATTATCTCAGGGAAAATACCGGAATATGTCCACTAAGAAATTAATGCTCAAAACTAAGCAGTCAAACCTTACAAACAAAAGTAAGTTCGTGATTTTTTTTTTATTTTAAACCTCAAAACGCAACATGTTTTCGAGGTGTTGCAGTTCCGTGATATGAACGGCTTCCTTGCCGCTACCGCTGAACCGTCCAATTTAATTATCATTTGTAAGCCAAGCATTTCGGTAAAGGAACACAAGCATGTGATATCAGCCACGTTATATGAGCTACCTTTCCTTGCTTGCTTTTGTGCGCCCCGGGCGGATGGTTTTGTTTCAAATTATCGGACGGATATACCTTTTCCGTTCGGGATTTCTACTCTGATTTGCTTGCTTTGTCTTGCTTTGCCGATTCGTACGTAAAAGGATCTAGTAGGTCCGAAGCCGCATAAGAAGTAAACAAACAAACACCGTGGGCGCTGTCCGCTTCATGTTCTAGTAAATAATCTTGGTGCCTTGCCGATCCTGCCATGCAACCATAGACTACGCCCTGGGGGAACCAAGTTTACGCGGCGATGAGTTCGCACAGTTGGCTTTATACTATTGACAATGCTATTTAAATTACAGTCGATAGTATACTGTCAATATTACCATCGATAATGCTATCCATAGTTCTTCGTACCTTCGATAGTTCGATAGTGACTCAACCATCGATAGTCTTGATAGTGCTATCGACAGTTCTGCATCACTAGGCCGGAGTCCAGGTGCACTCTTGCGCATCGAAATAAAGGGCTTTTGGTTACCAGCAAGTCGTGTGGAGAGTTGCTTCCTTGCCGCGCTCCTCGCATCCCGCTACAGATGCTTGATATTGTTAAAAGGCACCGACATCCAATATTTAAGGTACCCCATATACCTAATTCCTTTGTTACAGCGGGAAATGTACCGGTCAGATTGTTCAATCACGCGAAGGCAACGGGTAAAATGCCTTCAAGCATTTCAATGGAATGGCAGGTTCTGCCTCGACACAGCGCATGCGCGCAACGCCGGGCAACCACCGGCGGTATGCGCTGCGTTTAAAAGCAGCTTTTGGTTGCCGTGAGACACCGTTGCCTCTCAACATCGACTCCTTTTGCTGCGTAGAAAGTAAAAATTACAGCATCTCCCACTCAATGGTACCATGAGGCGATGAAAAAGCAGCACGGGGGTGCACAGCGCATTTGCATCGGTTTCTGCTGCGTCAGCGTTCTCTCTCGCGGGCGAGGGCACGTTCTCGTTCCTTGCGAGCTGGCAAAGCGTTCATCAAAGAAGGTTTCCCTAGTCAGTCCGCCGCGGTGGTGTAGTGGTTACGGTACTCGGCTGGCACCCAAAAAACGCGGGTTCGACCCCGGCCGCGGCGGTCGCATTTTCGATGGAGGCGAAAATGCCAGAGGCCCGTGTACTGTGCGTTGTCAGTGCACGTTAAAGAACCCCAGGTGTTCTAAATTTCCGGAGCCCTCCACTATGGCCTTTCTCTCCTCTCTATCCCTTTCACTTCCTTTCCGCCACCCCCACGGACGCTTAGCCGTGCTCCTTACATGAAGTGCAGAAATTAGCGTCCTTTCCTAACCAAACCACCGCAATCAATTCCGTAGTCAACGCAACCGTTCGGAGAGGAGGTGTGTAGAGAGGGTTTACGGACTAGTCTTTGCGGACTACTCACGTATCCTTCACAGCGTTCCTCATAGGGGACCTAATCGGAGTTCTCTCGCAAAAGGCTGTTTCACATGCTGCGATTGCAGCGACGAAAATCGTTCCAATCGCTCTGTTCGCTCCCGTCGCTTAATGGCGGTTTCGTTTCAGATGACTTGCGATTGCAGCGACTGTTTTTCCCGCTACAGTAGCGACCGGCTATCTTCAAATGTGTTTAAATAACCGTGCGTTATAATATTATTAACTTTTGTTTTACAGGATTGA
>JABSTT010003810.1:0-25621 GCA_013339685.2 Hyalomma asiaticum | reverse complement strand
TGAAAGAAAATGCGACGCGGGCCCTCGTGCACGTATCGAATCGTCATTCGCCTTGCGTGGTTCCCTCAAGCTGCAGCGTTGTTTCCTTGAAATAGTGTCGAAACTAATTTTCATCGCAGCTTTGTTTTTGTTCATTCCTGGGTCACCAGCCAAAATATAGCCAAAATGACCCAGGAATCAATATTCCTGGGTCACCAGCCAATATGAGTAGTTGTTAATGCCGCTCGTGTCGTGTCTGTATTCCTTTCCTTGGGTCCGCCTCTTTTCGCGGCTACGTAATTGTGCCTAGGTAATTGATACTAGTAAGCACCAACTAGACCAAGAAAGAGTTCGTGTCAGCAGCACAAAGCAATCTTTTGCGTTTTGTGCTATGAGTAGGGTATGACAAGTCGTTTGAAGCGAGGTCAAGTGAACAGCATTTACCCTTAAAACTGGATGTTAATGTGGCGTAGCAGTTCTTCAACTTAATGTGCTGTTTCAGCGCTACAGTTCTACAGATGCCGTCATTTCCTCTAAAGTGGCCGTTCAATATTAATGTGAAGGTAGGCGAAGTGGTGATTCACTATCACACCGTATAGGTGAAGCAGTGCGTCAGTAGAGGATGCATCTAGCTTCTTGCTTGTTCTGTTCTTTAGCCCGTGAAACATCGCTCATTCACCTATGCGGTACAACGAGCCGTTCAATTATTTCTCATTAGTAGACGAAAACGCAGCAAGGAAATAGAAGGATCATTGCACGTCGTAATGAATCACAAAATGTGGCAAATTGGCTTGGATAGGACCTAAAGCGCTAGTACACGTACCGCGTGGGCGAAAACATCCTGATTTCTGATTCTCTACCTCAACAATTATGTTTTTATACACGTGCCTTAGCACGTCAATCTTATCGGCCAACTTTAATGAGCCATGTTTGCGACGTTCCCATATGCCACTATCCACGAACATTTATCTCATGTGTCATAGCCGGTCCCCAACGTGCACTACCGAAATACTACGGTCTCTTTTCAATACCTCACGTTCATGGTGATGCTGTCCGCGACAGATGCCAGTGCCTGCACACGCTCTTAGGCATACTGAGAAATAAATTATGGAGCCGTCGCAATCATTCCTAAAGAGAATCTGAGATATTCTTGTTTTCTTAAACGGAACCATGCCAATAACGGAAACTCTTTGGCAAAATTAGAAGAAGGAACTCAGATAAGCTTTAGGGTTCGAATTATAACGATACTAGTTTAGCCCCGCCACGGTGGTCTAGTGGCTAAGGTACTCGGCTGCTGATCCGAGGGTCGCGGGATCGAATCCCGGCCGCGGCGGCTGCATTTCGATGGAGGCGAAATGTTGAGGCCCGTGTGCTGTGCGATGTCAGTGCACGTTAAAGAACCCCAGGTGGTCGAAATTTCCGGAGCCCTCCACTACGGCGTCTCTCATAATCAGAACTGGTTTTGGGACGTTAAATCCCACAAAACAAACGATACTAGTTTAACAAAGAGTCGGCAAGTTTTCCTGACGAGATCTCTTCTACAAGAAGAAATATCACAACTTCATCATGTTTTATTGGATAGAATATTACAATAAATAGATCAGTGTTGTCGCATGAACACAGACTAATTGCATTCAAAAGTTATTCGCCGTTTGGTGTGCAAACGTAAGCGCTAAGTAAGCAGTTACCTACATAAGGCACAGGAAACAACCGTGATATTGTTTCAGTATGCATTTGCATCTTACGCGGAGCAAACTTTTAAAACTGAGCTCTACAGAATAGCAAAGTCCTTCTGTACAGATACGTTAAGAGAATCAAGTTTTTGTAGTACAACTTATTTGCTGAGTTGGCGCCTCTTTGTGCTTTACAGACAGCCTCTTCAAAGGTACGCTAAGGAGTCTAAGCTACAGAACACTAACCGTTTCACAATTGCTTGGGTGCATGAAAGCTACAGACAAGCAAGTTGTATCAAACCACTCGCGCATCGCCCCCTTTGTGGAAACTAATAAAACGCAGATTTGTATTAAAGGCTGTATCAGTCAACAAAACCAGCAGCGAATTCTTAGGAATAGGAGGTAATCCTGCAGAAAATACGTCATAGGTGACTCTGCTTGACATAAATTTCCTGTCAGGCTTTCTGCAAACAAACATAATGGGCAGCTCAAAGTTGGATTTGTTGGCCTAGGCGAGGTCAGACCGGACCCGACGGCACCGCGGAAATGTGCCTTTTCCAAAGCCGCAGCTACTTTTTGACTGTGGATGACTAAACGTACACCTATGGCACGTGTGACTTCAGTTGTGCCTCCCAGAAAAAGCGGAAGCAAACGTGAGAACGGCAGATTGTGCCAGGCCGTCGTAGCCTATTTCTAATATCGAGGTGGCTTATAATCTCGCGCGGTTGTCCTCAGATAGTCCAGTACCCCCCCCCCCCCCCCCGTACTGACAAATACTGCTTTTGTTAGTATTTAGATTCTCTAAATTTCTCCTACTTCAAGATTCCTTGGAAACGAAGCAACCTATTGAAGAATATGGGCATCTTAGTATTGAGTCTATCAGGTAATATTAGTGAAATGAAGTGGTGTTGAATCATCGAAGCTATTGCACTACAGAGTTTGTCAGTCTGTCTCGACAATCGCGAGGCGAATCGATTTTTTCAACAGCCCAAAGTTGTCGTTTCTATCCTTTATGTGTTACATAAACCTTTCAGACAGGTTTAGAGAACCGCGTCCACATGTGCGTACTTGGACGGCTTATTGGAATAGAGTATGCATAAATAGTATATGTGCCAGTTATTCTGGGGATGATCTGTCATGTTGCATAGGAAGAGTGAATCCTCGAAGACTTGGTAAAGAAACTTGCGACCCCTGCTACTGAGGAGTGGTCAAAAACGTCCTGTCGAAGGGCGTAGCAATACAGACAAAAATTGACACGTGGCAGCCAAACACTTTGGTAAATTGGCGTTTTAAAAATTTTAAGAGAATGGCATCACTGTAGGTGAAAAAAAAAATATATTTTACTCCACATTAGGTTCTGGGCAAAGTGACCTTGTTAAATACTCTCATTTCGAAGCTCGATTCATGCTGACATTTTGTTCGCTGTTGCAGAAGGTGAAATAGTCATATTTACCCGTACAGGTATATTGGACATACAGTCAGCCACAAAGCTTCGAGGGCCTAGCGAGCGCGTGCCAAAGTAGAGTTACTGTATATGCTACCGCCAAAGTGGCTTTCCGTGCGACCTATCGATGCGCCACCTAATGGCTACCGCAGACCTCCGCCAAAAATGAGTGTTCTTGCCGCTCGCTAGTATGCCACTTTTACAGTGCAACGCACCGCATTGCTACTTTGCTCTTTGCACGCACAACGCTCATCAGCGGTAATAATGCCACATATATGCTTTTATCGCGGTGTCAGAGCCATCACAGCCTGCCTGGTATGCTTATGAAGACATATCGGTTTCGCTAAGGGCTATCGAGATATAAACGCGTAGTCTCGGTTACCGAAGAGCTCTTCGCGTTAAAAACAGAAAGTTTAAAAATATTTGTGTACAGTTAGGAAAGGCACAGGCCGTAGATTTGAGGAGGTATGCTTGTTGAACGTAGCGCTGCTGTCGATCGCAGGTGACGTGGCGGAAGTTTCGCGTAGAGGCTGTTGGCCACGCGCTCGTGTGGCCTGTAAACTTTTGTGGTTGACTGCACTGGTTGACTGTAGGTTGACTGGCACTTGTCACTGTCAGGACTAGTAGCATGACAACGCCGTTCTGAAAAATATCGTACAGCACAGCACGTAGCGTGTTTCGAAAAACTGAGACTGAGTGAGGAATGCGGCCTTATATCAACAACTGTCCTCATTTGTACTTGAAGAGCACCCTGCAGCTGAATACAGAGGCTTCTCGGCGGGTGCCTCAGTTCTGGAGAACGCAGCAGAAGCTTATCCTCCCTGATGTAACGAACCTGGTCCTACCTCGGACAGGAATGCTGTATGTGGGTATCCTGTTACATGCTCCACCGCTGGCGAAAAATTTTGCCTAATAAAAAAAATAATGGAAGTAAAAACTGGTGACACAAATATCGTTTGTGCGAAAGTATGCGTGTGACTAAGATTGTTATGCAGCGACCAGCTTTCTCTTTTCGCCCTGATGTTCAAAAAGCGATTTGTTGTTTCATACACTTCCCATTGACTGTAGAGTACGCTCGAAGTGTTCTCAACAATTTACATTTGTTCTAAACACATACTTGCTTGGGCTATCTAACAGCACAAACTTTGCTTCGTCTGACTACCTGTCATTCATTGTGCAGCGCGAGGAGGAGGAGGAAAAAAACTCCACGCATATCCACGGAGTGAATGATGATGAGTGGGCGAAGCTCCGGATGTTCATCGGTAAAAACCTTGAATATCCCGTGAATCTTGCCCAGTACATCATCAAAGACGTGACAAACACTGTGTGTCGCCATCTAGCGCTATCCTATCACACTAGAGCACGCAGCAAGCGCCTCCGCGCCATCTATTGATCAATTCACGTACTAGCTAAGCCGCACCGCAGCGCTCGGACGGACGGACAGACAGACAGACAGACAGACAGACAGACAGACAGACAGACAGACAGACAGACAGACAGACAGATAGATAGATAGACAGACAGGCAGACGCACGGACGGACTCCCATACTACGCGTTCCCATACATCTGAATGAAGCGAGCACTGCAGCGCCATCACGCCATCTAGTGAGCACTTCGCGAACTAGAGGTGGCTACTACAAACGGAGGATGGACAGATTCACGGCATAAGGAGCTTCGCCCCTAAAACTTTATTGTGGAAAAAACGCGAGCAGTCGGTTATTTTCAATCGAGAAACTCGCTAGCAGAGGCTGCCTACGGAAGCGTTGTCTCTCGCGGGCGATGGCGCTTTCTCGTTCCTTGCGAGCTGCTGAAGCGTTCATCGAAGAAAGAGGGTTTCTATAGTCAACGCGTGCCGTTCGCTCTCTCTTACGAGATTTGCTCGATCCCGGCAGCGGTGGTCACATTTTCCATGGAGGAGAAAATGCCAGAGGCCCGTGCAGTGTGCGTTGTCAGTGCGCGTTAAAGAACCCCGGGTAATTTAAATTTCCGGAGCCCTCCACTACGGCCTTTCTCTCCTCTCTCTTTCCCTCCCTTCCGCCCACTCCCACAGCAAAAACTGACTCAACATTTTATGAACACCAAGGAAGCCCCCAAACAGGGCGGATGGAAATAAAAGAAACACAAGAAACGATTACAAGAAAAACGGAAGCTGATTTTATATTAGAATCAGTTGTACGTGACCCTTTAATGATAAAACTTTCACAAATGAGTCTCGATATTCGTGTGTCTAGCGAGGACTGTTTTGCGAAATGCCAAAGAATGATATATGTATGAGGAAATTATAGATGTTTGTTTCAGAATGCAGTTTGTACCATTTGTGAATAAAATATATATGAGATATGTCTTCAATAGAGATCTTTGCTCGCTCCTTCTCTTTCCGCTAAGGCTAAACGAGACTGAGCAGCACGCAGTTTGCTTGTCTTAGGCCAGGCCGAACACCCGCAACGTGAATAAAAGAGTAATTTTACGATACGCGCATCAAACAAGGTCTGATGGATTTGACTGATGGATTTGATCAATATCAAATTAATCAAAATATGAAGAAAATGTGGCGTATTATGATGATTTTGACTGCAGTGAACCAGTAGCTTCCCCTTATTATTATACGTGTCTTGCTTTGGAACGGAAGCACATGTATATTAATACGTTGCTGTCACTTTAAGGACAGTGCCTAGAAATATATTTTTTTTCTAGGCACTATACTTTAAGGACAGCGCTGATTTTCCGAAGTCATATAGTAACCGCGAAGCGTTGAGACACCCTGCAAGCGCAGCAAATAAAGTCGGGGGGACGCCGACGGCGTCGACTGTGCGGCCGATCCGACAAGTGTGACGTCACACCGGCGTGCGCAGGCCTTCCTCTTTAGATGCGGAGCATCTCTTGCTCGCGGGTATGTCACGCGTCAACCGGCGTCCGCACTCACACTACGCATGCGCGACTCTCCTCTGCCTTCCCTCTCTCCAACAGCTGCTGCAATAAATAGAGCGGGTAGAGAGAGCGCACGCGCGCTTCGCTTCAGTAGTATCTCCTCCTTCTCCGATGAAAGAAGTTGGTGGTGTTGTGTGATGGAAGCAACAACACTGCAAACCTGTAAACACAGCCGTTAAATGCACCGTTGAAACTCCCATCGAGCTCCGCATCACCCTATGGTCCCCTTCGGGGACATGGTGTAATTTTAGGGGCGAAGCTCCTTAAAGCGGCACCCGTTCGTCCCTCGTCGTAGTCGTAGTAGTGCGTAACCAGTCTTACGCTTTGACCTCCAAGGTGGTGCTGGTGGGAGATTTCTCCTGTGCGTTGTTGAACAATAAAAAATTCGCAGCGTGCGCGTTAACTAAAAGCCAAATTCTTCTGTCTCTCATTCCCCATTAGCAGCCATTTCGAGCGTCCCCGATGTATGTAGTAGTAGTAGTAGTAGTAGTAGTTAGTAGTAGGTAGCCACCGGCGGTGCCTGCTGGAGCGCACGCACGCGCCGAAGGCGAGCGCGTGGCACCTGGCGCTCGCCCTCGCCGCGAGCGCCGGGAGCCACGCGCTCCCCGGCAAAACTCGACACTGCCCCGGCAAACGCGGGAGACAACGTTGGCGCAGGCAGCGTCACCTAGCGAGTTTCTTGATTGAGAAATACCGACTGCTCGCGTTGGAGAAGCGTTCACCGGCAAAACCCATATATATATATATATATATATATATATACACACACTGGATCTTGACTTGCAATGAAGTGCCGGTGGGAGATTTCACTTGTGCATTGTGCATAGTTGAACCATGAGGATTCGTAGCATGCGCGTTAACTACATTAATCCGGAACTCGGCACGATCTACGATGCACATCCCGAGCTTCGCCCACTCATCATCATTCACTCCGTGGATATGCTGTAATTTTTTTTCTAGGTGGCGTTGGATTATCCGTGCTCCCTACATGGGCTGCAGAAATTAGCGCCCTTTCCTAACCGAACCACAATCATCAACAACGCACAGTAAACGGGCCTCTGGCATTTCGCGCTCCATCGAAAATCGAACCCGCGCTTTCCGGGTGCCAGCCCAGCACCGTAACCCCTACACCGCCGCGATGGACGCGTCCCAATTATAAAGCTGGTAGCCATACTTCGAATCGTATGCCACTCACATGTCTCGGCACTCCTTGTTTGACCCCCTTAACAAAACCGCGTCTTTTTAACGACGTAAAATGTGGGAGCACAAGTGTTGTTCGACGCAAAGTATTTGTGCTACTAAAACTGACATACCGATGTACTTACCGTGTTGAAGAGCTGCACTGGATCGTATTGGTCGTCTGTCATGTTGCTGCCTGCAAAAGATACCCTATATTTCTATGTTCCTTAGTGCTACACGGAAAGTGTCGGGCTCATTCGAGGTTGTTCTGTGGTGGAAAAGAAACAAAAAAATTGACGGCAGATCCACGAGGTGAATGATGATGAGATTCGGCGAAGCTCCTGGAAGTAATCATCGGTTAAACCGTGAAATTTCTTCCGTTAATTCGCCCGATAATAATGACGTGAAACGATTGATTAAATGTTTTATCAAACTTTTATTGCTGGTTTCCGTTGTCCTTTCATTATGACCGCTTTGTGGTCGGTGAAATGTAAGCTAAGTGGTTCTTGCACTGGTTGCCGATGAAAACCATTGCTTTACCTGGCGTCTTTCGTTAAGCAGCTGGCGTCTTTTCGTTTTGCTTTAGAAACATCTGGCGTCTTTCGTTAAGCAGCTGGCGTCTTTTCGTTTTGCTTTAGAAACATCTGGCGTCTTTTCGTTTTGCTTTTAGAAAACATCTGGCGTCTTTCGTTGGTTTATTTCATCAATCAACGGCGTTTTGAACAAAATTTTTATTGTCTAATCACGCACAGGAGAAATCTCACCAGGCACTACCTTGGAGGTAAACAATGACTGCTAATGGGAATGAGAGACAGAAGTAGTCGGCTTTTAGCTAACACTTACACTTCTACTTCTACTAACGTTTCCTACTGGAACTTGCCAATGGCTGCTAATGGGGAATGAGAGACAGAAGAATTCGGCTTTTAGTTAACGCGCACGCTGCGAATTTTTTATTGTTCAACAACGCACAGGAGAAATCTCCCACCGGCACCACCTTGGAGGTCAAAGCGTAAGACTCGTTACGCACTACGACTACGACGAGGGACGAACAGGTGCCGCTTTAAGGAGCTTCGCCCCTAAAAGTTTTAGGGGCGAAGCTCCTTAAGCTGTGGGTCGGTTGTCACGCGTGGGTCGGTTGTCACCTACACTGTGGTTGTCACCTACACTGTGGGTCGGTTGTCACCTACACCACTCACAATGCCATGCAACGCCATGCAACGCCGGGAGGCTCGCGCTCGCCCTCGGCGCGTGCCTCCCGGCACGCGAGCTCTTTCACTCTTCCATCTACTGTCTTGCGACAGAGAGAGTGAGAGAGAGCGAAAGGCGCGCGTTGACTATGGAAACGCTCTTTCTTAGATGAACGCTCTACGAGCTCGCAAAGAAGGGGAACGCGCAATCACCCGCGAGAGGCGAGAGACAACGTTGGCGCAGGCAGCGTCTTCTAGCGAGCTTCTTGACTGAGAAATACCGACTGCTCGCGCTGGAGCAGTCGGTATTCTCAGTCAGTGGAGCAGTCGCTGGAGCAGTCGGTGCTCCAGCGCGAGCAGTCGGTATTTCTCAGTCAAGAAGCTCGCTAGAAGACGCTGCCTGCGCCAATGTTGTCTCTCGCGGGTGAGGGCGCGTTCTCCTTCTTTGCGAGCTGGTAGAGCGTTCATCTAAGAAAGGTGATGATGATGATGATTGTGGTTTGGTTAGGGAAGGACGCTAATTTCTGCAACCCATGTAGGGAGCACGGCTAAGCGTCCGTGGGGGCGGGGGGAAAGGGAGTGAAAGAGATAGGAGAGAAAGGCCGTAGTGGAGGGCTCCGGAAATTTAGACCACCTGGGGTTCTTTAACGTGCACTGACAACGCACAGTAAATATAAGAAAGAGCGTTTCCATAGTCAACGCGCGCCTTCGCTCTCTCTCTCTCTCTCTCTCTCTCTGTCTCTCTCTCTCCCTCTCTCACAAGACAGCAGATGGAAGAGTGAGAGAGCTCGCGCGCCGGGAGGCACGCGCCGAGGGCGAGCGCGAGCCTCCCGGCGTTGCAAGGCTTTGCATGGTGTCCTACGAAAGGACAGTTCTCTTAGTTAAATTTAAAACAGCTCCGATGAAGTATCTTCTTCACTTTATAAAGCACGTTCTTTCTTTCGCATCGCCCTATCGCAGCAGTAGTGGAGTGGTTCACGACCTCACCTGAAAGCCATGGGTCCGATTCCTTCCGCGGCGGTCACACTTCGGTAGAGAAAATATACTACAAGTCCTTCTGTACCTTGCAGTGTCAGTGCGAGTTAAAAACTCAGTGGCCGAGCTGTGCTTGGTCAAATGGCCCGGAAATTTTGATTGTCTGCAACCTGCACTATCATGGAACGTTGAACACTTCCAGCTAGTCGTACTTTCTGAAGGCCCACATTACGCAAGTTTCGTTGTCAATGCAGCCACGGCGTGGATAACCGAAGCAATTATAACCATTATTTACAAGGGATGAGTGTCTCGCAGCTGTACGTTATATCAGCGAATTTCTTCATTTGACTAATAATACGTGAACACACAGAATCGGGTGTGATCGTATGGAAACACTGTCTGAGCGTTCTTTCTGTAATTTGACGACTGCAACCAAAACGTGTTCTACCAAAGGTCCACTTTTGAGAGCACAGACGCTTCTGAAATTACGTTCCCAAAAACTGGCCTTCATTGTATGCGAGCAAGAGTGATTTTCCAGACAGAGGCGCGACGTACCCCTGGATATCTCAAGGCACATGTACTTGAGGCCAGTCCCTAAGGTTTTCCGCACGTAAAAAACTACGAGGCGTTCGGTAGGGTATTTCAACCAAAAAACACTTGCTGATGGGCGTCAAGCCTAAGCATAATCGGTTAAAAAACAACGCGCTTTTGTCGCACTTGGCGAGATACCAGCATCTCTCAGTCGCCTCTGATGTTCCCAAGGATTCTTTATGCATGGACAGCAAGATGTAACGATCTTATCCCTCCTTAACTACGGGTCACAATTTTGGTCTGAATGGGAGTAAAAGGCGTCAAGTAGAAGAATGACTAAGAGGGGTGTTCTTAAAGCTATGTGCGCTCTAAGAATTATGCACGGTTCCCATCCCGGCCGCCGTGGTGGCATTTTATAAACACTCATGTGAAAATGGCAGAGACCCGTGTACAGCGCGATGTCAGTGCAATTTAAAGAAGCCGGGTTTAGAAATTTGGAGAGCGCTCGACTGCGGCGCTACTATCCGTTATACTAGTTCGCTCGCTGTGCGCACCCTTAGCGGGCGCTGAGACTTGTTCCCACAGGGTCTGTGGAAAATAACGTCCTCTCTTAAACAAACAGCATTTATCATTCTCATTGCTGCGCCCTGAGCTCCTGATGTGCAGCGACAACGCCCAGTACGTGTGCATGTGGCAGTTTTGCCTTTGAGGCTACGACGGTACCCACCGGGCTGAAACCGTGTCCTTTGGGTCCGCACCTAGTTTCTTGCGGCTACATAGAGAGAGAGCTGGCACTGTGGCACTTTTGTATGCATGGGAATGCTGGGATGCGGTGGATTCGAACTGACATCTTCTACTTACGGCTCAGACGCCTCCAAGATGCGTCTAGCTTGGACGCGTTTCGCGCATCATCGTGATTAACCTTGCACGGAAGCAGCCTGTAATGACCTATTTGTTTTTTCGCATAAATAAAAAGAAAGTTTTATTCACATTTAAGAACGTGTCCTTGTATAAAATGCTTTTTAAAGACAAAAGCAGCGACGGACCGCTTAAAGTTGCATGAAAGATGACAATGTCAATGCTCATTCCATGCTCATCTGCGATCTGTTTTTCTTTTCGCCGTTTCATTATGTCATTCAAGTGCGTAATATTTTATTGTGAAATGTAGCGTGCGTGAAAAGATCCGCTTACGAAGGTTTTTTTTTAGAAAAGCTATATTTATGGAGGCGTATCAACGTAGTAGTCAAAGCCCCGCTCGACGCCAGCCAGCACAAGCCTCGAAAACGCATACATATTTTCTTTATTTTTAAAGCTTACCCTTAGGAATAACGCAGTGACACCAAAAATAAACAAATTTTGATTCATGGATGAAATCCAGAAGCGAACGATGGTACGGACCATGGATACAGCTATCTAGGTCGGGCGGTCGACCAGGCCTGGGGTCTGTTCCACGATGTTTGCTCACGGAGTTTGCCTCATTGTAACATTGTGGACTGCGCCTTCACAAAATGGGCAAGACGAACCACAGGGACCACGGTACTACTGCGGCCAGGAAGTGGTCACAGACAGGGTAAGCGTAGCTCCGACCCTAATCCTCCTTAACGTAATCTCCTCTCGTGGGAATTAACCACCAAAGATGTTTGACCCACACGGTGGTACAAGGGAGTGTGTGGTAAGCCGCTTGTTGTCTTTTTGCCGAAGTAGCTGTCCCTGGGGCCCATCTTCAGAAAAATGGGGAAGGGGTTGCGGTACAACTTGCGGGCGGGTTGCCAAATCAGCTTTCGGAAGATCTGATAAGGCTGCTCGAGGCACCCACTGAATGCATATCTGGACGTTTCCAGAGGCGGCGGCGTGGCGAACGATATGGAAGACCATTACAGATCGATATACATTACGTATACCGTGAACGCTTTACGTCCAAGCAACGCGAAAGGTCAGTTGAGAATAATTAGCTACATTAGGGTACGGGAGTGTCGTGCCCAAGCCGTCACGTATATCGGCAAGCTACACATAGTTCTCATCGCGCCACAGCTGTCCTTAAGAAACTCGAATAGACGGTGGCGCCATATTTCCAACTAGGTAATTGTGAGAAACTTTATGGGTCCGCATCCAAGCACCGTCAGTGAGAGACTAGACCGAAAATCTTGAGTGCAGGCCAGTTTCTGTGAAAGAAGCGCTCTCCATGTCAGTCTATGCGCGGCCGCAACATAATACTGCACTTGAGGGAATTTTGCAGAGCAACGCCGCAAACTTCTGGGCTATATCCCACAGCTCTGGAGAACAAAGCGGCAGCAGGTCAACCAGTTTTTAAGGCTTGATTGATTTTCTGGGGTTTTGCGTCCCAAAACCAGTTATGATTATGAGAGATGCCATATTGAGGGGCTGCGGGAATTTTTCACCATCTGGGGCTATTTAAAGTTCACTGACATCGCACAGCACACGTGACTCAACACAACGCCTCCTACGAAATACAGTCGCCGCCGCCGGGATTCGATCCGGCGACACTGGGATCAGCAGCCGAGTACCGTGGCGGGGCTGATTATAAAGCTGCTAGTCTAATATCGCGTGGTATTCAGCTGTTTTGTTATGGGATTACTTACGCGGCCCTGTAATGAAACTGTGTCTCTTTAAGGAAAACAAAAAGTAGAGACACATGTGGTTGGAAGCAAAGCATGCGCGCTGCTAAAGATCGAGACATACACACCGATGAACTTACTCTGTGCCCAGGTGCGACCAAATGCTCGATTGAATTCTGGGACGGCTAGAATGGCTGTCCCATAGTAGGGTGCATTATTGCCCTAAATCATTTACCTCGGTTCTAAATACACCATCCTTGAGTGTCTGTCAGAAAAGGCACCCAACATTTTTATTTTAACATGAGAGTGTTTTATTCCCGAGTCGACGGTGGGCCCATCTACGTCACTTCCGTAACGGAAGTGACACAGTAAAACGTACATCTAAGAACAACAAAGAAAAACACGCATAAAAACAGCTGATCGAACTCGCAGCACCCGGCTCCTCGACGAGACGTGGCCGAAGCTCTACCACGGCGCCATCGGAGTGCATTCACCCAAGGCATACGAACGCGGCATATATAATATCTCGCTTCTCTCACTCTTGCTCGGTGTGTTCGTCCGGCTCTTCTTACTCGCGTTCAGGCGCAGTATGCCAGGAATGGTGCCGCCATCAAGGAGAGGCGAAGTGAAGCGAGGGCGGGACAGGTGCGCGCGCCTCCCCAGGCCAGTCGTGTTGCCACTTCGCCTCTCCTAGAAGAACCTTGAGCCTATAACGTGAGTTATTTCTTCTAATCTATCTGTCGCGGTTGTGCGGGGGTTGCGGCGCTCGCTGCCGTTCAGAAGAACGTGGGTTCGACACCCTGCGCAGAAGTCGCTATTCAGTAGGGCACCTTGTACGAGCACTGTGCGTTGTCAGTGCGCGTGAAACAGCCTGAGGTAAACGGAATAACGCGACAATTCAGTTACTGCACGCCTTACAATAAGCATCTTTTTCTGACGTCGAGCCAAGCAATTTTTGTTTTGTTTGTTGACATCATTGAGTGTTTGCAGGTATACTTTACATAAAGCGTGTTCGTAGGCCCGTTCAGAAGCATGCCTAATGCTTATCTTTTACCTTGCATTTTAGGTGAATGAAGGCGTTTAATTAAGATCACAAGTAGAAAATCCTCGTGACTATGTTGCTATGAAGAAGGAGCGTTCCCTATAACAACCTATCAGGTGCTTTAGTGTGACACTCGCAGCATATAGAGCTAGTTGCTGAGAGTGTCTAGTTCTACATAGAATGTAGAGCTGGAGATCCGCAGAATATAGAGCAAAAACAGATATACAGCTAGTTGATTTTCTCACTACTTTAACGGAAGCTGACCTTCGCGAAGTGGTAAAATAGATATGTGAATAACTGCGAGATCAATTACAGAGTGTACACACACTTAAAATAAAAAGACAACCGGATTTTTCTGGTTTCATGAATACTCGATCGGTGGGTCTCCTCACCTTACTCGCGATCTGCCAGTTACGGTAACAAACGTGAAACGGTAACGATCGAAAGGCGCGGACACACCCATTTTTTTAAAAACCTAGTTCGGCCAAGCGAGGCGTGCAAAAGCACAAGATTTGCCGCTTTTCCGCAACGGGTACCGATCCGCATTCTGACTTTTATTTTCCCGAAGAGCAGGGAGCATTCTTTCTTTCTAGTAAACGAACGAAGAGCTTATGAAGATTTCATAGTCTCGTTCTAATGATCGTTCCCTGTTGCGGAGGCGCCACCTTCCATACAGCTGCCTCTTCGCACAACAAGGCATGTTCCTGAAACACACCTTACACTTTTCTGGTTGATGGATAGACAGACAGACAGACAGACAGACAGACGGAGGGAGGGGTGGATGGACGGACGGACGGACGGACGGATGGATGGATGGATGGATAAAGAAAAAGTTACGTTCGTGAAGAAATGCGTGGCATTTAAAACTCAGAAGAGGCTCAATACATCAGCTTTTATACATTCTTCCTAGTGCATAACGCACTAGGAAGAATGTATAAAAAGAGATGTATTTGGCCTCTTATGTATTATCGCGGACGTTCGGGAACGCAGTCAAATTTGCTCGTCGGGCATATAAAATTTTCACAACCCTCGTGATTGTTCACGAAAGAGCATGCAAGGTAATCGCGGCCCGCGCTTGACCCCAAAAGTGATAAAGGCGGTCCCACTGATCAAACAAAAACAAATGCACGTGTCACTAGGGTCAATCTTCAAATGGACCGTTCCGCTCTTCTCTGTATATGTCATTTTCATTGCTCATTTATCTCATTTTGTACCAATATGCACATGCTGTTACCGAGGCATGTAATTATATTTTTGCGGAAATTAAAATAATTTACTCTATTATTATTATTATTATTATATTATTATTATTATTATTATTATTATTATTATTATTATTATTATTATTATTATTATTATTATTATTATTATTATTATTATTATTATTATTATTATTATTATTATTATTATTTAAAGAGGCATGCATGCATAAAGGGCGGGAAGACATTTCCATACAGCACAATTTGAGGGCTGACCGCCACAGCGAGAATGCGTGGTGGCAGCGATACTGCGCATCTGTATGCCCGGCTCAGGCTCAGAAACCACCTCTTATTTATTCACGGCCTCCTGTTCAAGCCGCTTACCACCAACCCTACAGTATAACTCCTTGAGGGATGGTTCCGCAGCACAGGCGTGATAAAGGCCGTCGTTTGGCTGGGGTAACACTTAAAGTCCTTATCAACTCACGCGCGACGACATGTCGAGTGTTACAATGCTTGTTCTGCCGGCGATGCGATCGTGCCTGCGCGCTCCATACCTTGTTGTTGTTTTGTGGTGTTTACGTCCCAAAACCAGTTCTGATTATGAGAGACGCCGTAGTGGAGGGCTCCGGAAATCTCGACCACCTGGGGTTCCGTAACGTGCACTGACATCGCACAGCACACGGGCCTCAACATTTCGCCTCCATCGAAATGCAGCCGCCGCGGCCGGGATTCGATCCCCCGACCCTCGGATCAGCAGCCGAGTACCATAGCCACTAGACCACCGTGGCGGGGCGCCCACCATACCTAAAATGTCCACTGTGAGCGCAGTTTAAAGCGTACTCACACCGCGAATCGCACCGTGAACATTTCTGTCGCGCTCGCAGGTAGGTCTCAATGAGGAGAAATTGATTTCCGTAGCCCCCTCCCCCACTTTTTGATGTCAAGAAAATAAGCTAATGCAAATGGTTAAGAGATAAAACGCACATGGTTAAAACATCTACGTAATTGACAGGGAGGTATGTGGGTATATCCTGCCGATTCTTAGCTTGCAAAAACTTTAACTCAAGCATGCTCGAAAATCCTGAACGCGTGGAGAGGCAATGCCTGTTTGGCGGTGTTTTTAAATGCGAAGCATTTCTTGGCGAAATAGAGCAATTTTCACCCTATCTATCTATCTATCTATCTATCTATCTATCTATCTATCTATCTATCTATCTATCTATCTATCTATCTAATCTACATCTCGGCGCTCTCCTGTTCATCCTGTTCATCAGGCCTACACCAAAATTTGGATGGGACCCTACGGACGAAAGTGAATGATTGGTGTTTACACCACTACCGTGACATACTCGTCAAGCACGTCACGATTAGGATACTGCACTCACATGCGGCTAACATCCGTAGTGCTCGGCCTGTGGTATCCGTGTATGCGCCACAGGTGTTTGAATTTCATACATTCCAGGCCAATCTCTGGCAAACTAAAAGAGGCATTTAACATTTCATTAAAACTCTTAATAACAACAAAGGCTTACTGTTTATGGTAGCATTGGATTGAAATTTAGACGGAAACACGCACACTCACACGAAAGCGCTGTAATTTCTGAGAGACACATATCAAGCGGTAGGCGGTCATTGAACCCGGGCCCCCAAAGTGTCAAGCAACCGCGCAAGCACAACGCTACAGTGCCTTCGCCAACACAGCAAATGTAGTAAGTAAACCTAACCCACCAGCAATTGTGATGACTGTGCTTTGTTCAACGTCAATTGCGCTTTTTGTGTTTGCCGAATGCTTTATTTTTGCAATGTAATAAATGATGCACCTGTGCTACTAGTACATGCTTGCTTTTGTCCAACTTCGCTCGGACACGTAGAAATACTGGAAAGAACAACGCTCATCAGCGCGCACCGTAGCGTGTATTTGTCTTTGACGAAACAGACCTCTGTGCCGCGCTCTAAAGCGAGTGCCAGCTTTACGTCGCACCATGAGCTACCATTCAGTCACGACGGTGCTGTCGAGTTTCCTGCTTAACCCATGTTAAGCATGCATCTACTCCTTCACTTTGCACGAAGGCGTTCATCCTATACTCGCAACACTTTGCTGAACACCAAAGAATACGTAATAGACAACTTTCTGACTGCCTCGCATGACACCAATTCCCACAGTGCTTGATGTCAGCAGTATTTTTTCTTAGATTTAACTGTTTATAGGTAACCAATTATTTAGCGCGCTAATGTACGACGGCCACGTAGCCGGAGCTTGAAATTTCTTTTCGCAAAACCACGCTCATGCAAATGTCTGAGAAAACTCATTCCTTCTAAGAACTGTTTTTAAGGGGAATACTAAAACAGTTATCTGAAGCACTAAGCTTAACAGCCGACCGATTTCTAAACGAGAAAAGAAAAGTATTGTTAAACCACAGAAATAAGGAACAAGCATCTACATTTTGATATTCAAATGACAACAACGTCACATTTGAATTGCTTTCATCTGCATGTTCGTCTGTACAAATGTAAAATTCTTTGCCAGAACAGTCTGAATAATTCCGCTCTGTGAAGATGGCTGACAAACGAAGCCGTTTAGCACGCCTCACGGAGTTGATATGTCACCCGCTGTGGCAGCTAGACACCCACGTATCAGCATGCGGAGCTTACGGCCGCGGGATCGAACGCCGGCCGCGGCGGCCGCATTTTGATGGATGCGAAACGAAAAAGAAAATTCTCAGAAAAGTGACGTCGTTTTGACGCCGCCAAAATTTGGCCGCGCCCTGGAGCTGACGACACAAGAGAGTCGCGGGCCAATGACGTGGGGCTAAATCTTAATGCGTTCGCAAAATACCATCTGGGATCATCCCCGAGCCCTTGTATAGTCTTTCGAAGGGTTCGCGAAAGTATAGTCTGTTTCAGAAGTTCTGTGCAGCCCTGTGGATGCTACAGGCCCCTTCGGCCAATCCGGAGGGCGAACACACGTTAAACGTATCCTTACGCGGCTTGTTATCTGCCAGTGGCGGGTGCTGCGGTGGCAGCCTGCAGCATTGAAAGGAGGACGAGGAGCACGTACCACTGATCTCCACTAGTGGAGATCAGTGGTGGCCCATAATGGCATAATGGGCCCATAAGAGGGGCCAGTAGTGGCATAGCGGCTCGCGAGTGCATGTCCGGATAGTGGCATTTCGTCTCGCTTCAATAGAATTCTGCGCTCGATGGCCTTGCAGCATTGACTCTGCTGCACGGAACTAGTGAGGCAGAGTATAAGCAAGAACTGCCGCTACTAAAGGCCGCTGGTGGCGTGAGCATCATACTGCGCGTAGCTTGAATTTCAATGGGATCTGAAGTATTTATTGGATGTATTATAACTTCTCCACTTTGATATTGCATCTTTCCTACATACACGCATGAGCCGCAACACTATCTACATAACTACTTTAATTGTTCAAATTTCCGCGCACTAAAAAGACAACACGCAACACAGAAACACACAAGGACCATAGTAGACTAACAACAGAACTTAATTCTTGAGAACGCACATTTATATGTGCATCATCAAGAACATCGTCATGATCATTGGCCTTAATTGGGCAACAAGTGGACATTTCGTATCGTAAAAAACCCGTTCAAGATACTAGTATCCACACACTATCTTCTTTCACCTTTGCTATCCCTTTCTATGGATGGGTGACTAACGCACGTACTTTGCAATGCTTAAATGCCAAACTCCTAAAATTTCTCTTGCTACCTGTATAGGACTAACCGCAATTCAACTTTCTTCAATTATTGGGAGACAAGGGTTTAACGTACTTGCGCACAGTGCATGGCAAGATGCGTGTTTGTTCTGCCTTTCAAGCTGGCCAAATGCTCTTATGACCTTACGTTTCCGCATCGCCTGTCTGACAGACAGTATTTGGTCAAATTTTAAAGGACCAATTGATTCGTGGAGTCTTTCGTTCGAAAACCAGCTTGGAGATTTTGAGAGACGCCGTAGTC
Source organism: Hyalomma asiaticum (assembly GCA_013339685.2). NCBI lineage: Eukaryota > Metazoa > Arthropoda > Arachnida > Ixodida > Ixodidae > Hyalomma > Hyalomma asiaticum. Next base: position 6,923 of record JABSTT010003810.1, on the reverse strand, counting down.
GAGGCTCGGGAAATTTCGATCACGTGTGGTTCTAACGTGCACTGACATCGCACAGTAACGAGCTTCAACAGTTCGCCTCCATCGGATTAGACAACACGACCTTCGCACCAGCAGCCGAGCGCCATAACCACTGGACAATTGGCTCGGGGCACACGTGAAACTTATATACTAGATTTCTTACACGTTCCATCATAATGCCTCAGGACGCTTCGAGCGTTTATTAATGCCACTATCAGACATGTCCTCGTACGTCCTGTTTGCGGCTCGACAATCACGACCCAGTTGGAAACTGTAGAAGTCACCTGTTCCTAGTACTGTGGAATAAAGGCGAAGACCTGATATTACGTAATGTCGAGTTTAGCGCGGAAGTTCGAATGGGTAAGTGGTGGGTGGGTGGCTTGCTGCATCCCGTCCGTAGTAAAGGAATGCAAAAGAGGCCTAGAGAAACAAGGCACAACAGCTTATTCAGCGACAATGTTCCAAGCGCTCCTTGCACCACGTCGCTCAGTAGTGACCCACGCAGGAGAAAGCAAGCAGCTCAATAGGGTCCCGGGCTAACAAATAGCAACAAGAACCAGACAGGGAGGCAGGCGCCACCGCATTCCTGCCTCCAAGGCAGCCGCAATGCATGTCCCCCGGCCGTGCGCGAGCTCCTCCTTATCAAGCGTAAACAAGTGACGCACGTGTACTGCCACTGCGACCATCGTAGTTGCTATCTCCAGCTGGTGGTAACGACTTTATTCAAAATTCTGCTCAGGTAGTGCTGCAGACCCGAGTATTAAGATGACACCTAACGAGGAGCAACCTTCTGCCCAGGCGACGAAGAACTTGCTGTTAGGGCTGTCTGTCGCTCTGAGCAGCTCTTCCCGCTCTGTTGTGAGGGAGCTGACACGACTACCAGGGAAGATACGAATCCTTACAACCCCGAAAAATGTGTTTTTGATTGATGGATTTGTGGGTTTAACATCCGAAAAAAGCCAGCAGATCCCACGTGCAGTGGGAAATCAAGGAAATGCGACGCGCGCATCACAAACTTAAAATATATCTGCATTGTTCTCTCGCTATAACCGATTTTCGTACATACGAAGTTAACGAAACGGCCGCAAGAGCACCGAGCCATGCCGCGCATGACGCTCATGACGCTCATGCCATGCCGCTCATGCCGCTCATGACCATGCCATGCCGCTCATGACCATGCCGCTCATGACGTGCATGTCGTGATTTTCATTTTATAACCGGTTATTTATGATCGTCATGGTGTTTCCATACTAATTTTTGTATACATTACATTAACGAAACGGCCAGGAGAGCACATGGACCGTGGTATGTAAATCGTGCCGTTCAGTGACATGCATGCCATGATTTTCATGTTTGGCCTGTCATTTATGTTCGTCATGCAGCCACGTTCTGGCATTCCCATTTTTGTATACGCCCATTAACAAAACAGCCAGGAGAGCACAAAAACCGTGGCATGTAAATCATGCCGTTCATGACATGCATGTAATGAATTTCATGTTATGACCTGCCATTTATGTTCTTCATGCAGTCATGTTGTGGCATACCAACTTTGGTATTAATCCGATTAACGAAACGGCCAGGAAAGCACAAAGTCGTAGGCAGATAGATAGATAGATAGAAATTATAGATAGATAGATAGATAGATAGATAGATAGATAGATAGATAGATAGATAGATAGATAGATAGATAGATAGATAGATAGATAGATAGATTGATTGATTGATTGATAGTGCGCTCAAAGTCGTCGAAGTTCGCTAAGAATGCTTAGCATTTAAAACCAGCTCTAGTTATGCGAGACGCCGCAGTCTAGGTCTCCTGAATTTCGACCACCTGCGGTTGTTCAATGTGCACTGACATCGCACAGCACACGGGGCTCAACACTTCGCCTCCATCGAAATGCAGCCACCGCGACCGCGATTCCATCCCACGACCACGGGATTCAGCAGCTGAGTGGCATAGACACTAGGCCACAGAAGCGGGCGGGTGCATCTAGCTGGAAGCCCTGCTTGAGAAAGTGTGGACAGGAAACGCGCAAAAGATTGTGAACTCACGTTTTTGTTCGCTTGCCCGCCACGGTGGTGTAGTGGCTTGGTACTCGGCTGCTGATCCGAGGGTCGCTGGATCGAATACCGGCCGCGGCGGCATCATTTCGAGGAGGCGAAACGTCGAGGCCCGTGTGCTGTGTGATGTCAGTGCACGGTTAAAGACACCCAGGTGGTCCAAATTTCCGGAGCCCTCCACACGGCGTCTCTCATAATCAGAACTGTTTCTGGGACGTTCAACCCCACATAACAACAAAACAACGTTTTGTTCGCTGTAGCTTATACGAAAGCTTGACTTGATAGGGAACGATTGCACGTTTCGTACAAACGATCCCTGATAACACCAATGTCTTGACATGCTCCTCATGTGAATTAAGATTCATGATAATAGGGGATGTTCATAAGGCGCTGTGGTCTGGTTGATATATGCAATGCTTCGGGGCGCAGTCTGCTAGTGCTAGCATTAGGAGAGGCTGGCAGGGTGACGCTGATGGCGTTTTCGGGCCAAGAGAACGCATGCGAACTATGATAGCAGTATTCGACGAGAACACAATAACGAAGTCTGCCTGGTTATATACCTACGCCGAGCGTGGCTGCTACAGGCGTGTTCCGTAACGTAATCGTGCGCCGAAATTTCTCTTTTACGACGCGTGCTTCACATCTTAGTACGCGTTAGAGGAAATCATTGATTTGAGGAGATCCGAGTGTAAAACGTCTGAGATTAGGTCGTCTGACACTTCAATATGTCCACGTTTTTTACTAATGATAGACTGGTACCAGATATCGAAACCACCTTGTTTCTCTAGGAAGCTGCTTTCCACGTCTTAATTGCCCGGCACAGGAATATCTACCCTTCGTAGTTGCCTGCTTGACGTTTTCTCGGTAGAAGCAATATGTCGACACATGAACAATGCGCAAAAAACACCCCGGAAAAAAATTGGAGTTGCACGTGCGGCCGGTGTTTTATTTCACCGCTGATACGCTAGTACATTTAGCCACGCTACGTCCGTTTTCTTTCTGCATTAAAGAAAGGAAGTGTGGATTCCTTGTGCAGTGCCCGGACACTGAAGCTCCCAAAGTCAGACTCCTTAGCACGTGTAGTGTTCGCCTTTCCTCTTTTTCTCCTCTTTCTATATTCCCCATTCCCTTACCCCCAGTGCAGGGCAGCAAACCGGACGCTCGTCTGGTTACCTACCTGCCTTTTCGTTCTCCTCTATCTCTCTCTCTTTACATCCGTTCATGTGAGCAGACGGTCTGCTGACAGGATTAGCGTATGTAGCAGGTACGTGGTCAAAGAGGAAAACTATTGGGAGTGGGCGCCGTACGGCGCCACTTCCCAACATTTTTCAGCGCCAGGTCCGCGCCGTATTTTCTAAGTAACACGTCGAGGGTTGCTCAGGTGAAAGTAGTCAGTAGGTTCTTGAGAAAATAACAACAGTTAAGGTCGACATAGTCACCTCTATCGATCAGCGCAGCTTTCTTTTGCGAGGAAGGGCATGATATAAAGAGGGAATACGTGACATAGGGGGAACAACACGGCCTTCGCTTCGCCTTTCGTGCAAGTGCTCTGTATATCGGTCTTCCAGACGCCTTTGGATTTATTTGCATTAAATTATGGCCGCCAAGTAGTTGGTGAGAGCCCTCGAATTGGCACGGACGGCCTGCTCCAGCTGCATGTAGTGAGCGTGCCGGTGGGCCTCCGAAGCATGGCCGCAAATACTAAGAGCTAAATATGACTTACAATCACATAACAGCGACGGGAGACGAACGGAGAGCACAAATTTGATCGTATTCAATTATTCGCACCATTGACGTGTGTCGAACTTACGTGAATTTTTGATGACACATACGGAATCTAGATTTGATGAGCGTTCAGTCATGGGCAGCGTCGGGATCTTGCAAGCTGCGTCGCATGGTTATCGTGTTAGTAACTGCGTTCTTAGAGGTACACTTCGCACAATTTTCCGGATAAGCGGAGTACATGCACACTTCCCTGAAACACTTAAAGGAATGTGTACCCCCAACCACGACATGGACCTATGCATATTTATTCTCGCGTCCGTGAAAAGCAAGTACGACAGGCAAGAAGCGAACCATTTGTTTCTCAGTCGTGCGTGCATAATGCTGCAGTCCGGTAAAAATCTGTTAAAAATGCGCATTCCTTAAGTCGGCAAGCGCTATTGTGTTGACAAAGCGACTCGTATTCACAAAAAAAAAACAAAAAAAAACAAAATGGAAGCGAGGCTAAACGGTGATTTTACCCGCATCGACCACAGTTCCGAACACACTCAATGCTTGCTAATAGTAAGCATTGCTAGTATACTTGACGAGACCGCCTTTGTGGTGGTGACAGTGTTTTTTTTCGTCGTTCCCATAGCAGCGCATTTGGTTAGTGTTGCGTTTTTATCGGCGTGTCGCGGACGCTCTGCGCGCACAGCGCCAGGTAGCAGTGGGAAAACGCCAGCAAAAAAGAAAGGATGAAGTACCCAATGCAAGCTGTGATACCGCTAGTCTCGGTTCCGGCGTCCTGATGAATATGGAGGACGATGCTTAAGGGATCGTCGACATATGATGCCCCTGTAGAATCCCATGTGGCGCTACCCGAATTATTCGTCTAGGACATGAGGGTAGCTGTCATACACGGGATTTAATGCGAACCTTTCAACTTAACAATATCTCGTACCAAATCGGATTCACGCGACACTGGACTGCTAAAGGTTACGGGTACGAAGCCCTATCTGCCATGTTCAGCTATAAAAGCATTGGCGTGTCGCTTACGTGTCTATGGCGATAGATAAGTACTCTCGGAAATTCTTTAGATTTAATATGTATTCCATATACATTTTTGCTACAAGCCCTGCGTCGAATAAAAATTGACTATAAAAGGTGTGCATGCTTCCTTGGGTTAGTAATAACGCAGCTTTAACGTCAGCACTATAAGAAGCAAATATGCAAGCGACGTTGCTTTTTCCATATGGGTAGTGGCAAAATCAGTTTTATATTCGCGTTCAGATAATTCTCCAGAACAGCTTAAGCCCGTGTCGTTCTTTTTAGAGCATTTTTTATTCGTAAATATCTTTATTCGTACATTTTATTCGTCTTATATCTGACGCAGATGCAGGCGCCAGAACGCGAAAGCAGCAATATATCATTTTGAAATGCACTGCGAGTTATCTAATATGCGACCACGGATAGCTACGAATGTTCTCTCCATCCTGAAGACAGTAACGAACCATGCACTATTCTTGCTTGTTTTGTGGGCGTCATATGCGGTCCCACAGGGCGTTCACAGCACTGGGATACCAATGCGAGCACTCTACGATGTGAGAATTGTTTTACATGCCTACGCCTCTCCTTTGCATCCGTTTTCGCTCTTGTAGTTCATGTGCGTCAGCACGCATCAGATACAAGCACTATTTGAGTAATGCCGAGATTCTCTTGCCCACAAGACACCGAGATAGCTAGCCTGCTACGCGAGAACCTTACGAGAAACCTAAGCCGAAACAAGTGTTGTTTAAAAGTGTGCACGTACAGAATAGATCACCCATTCTTCGATTCGCTCACTGGAAGAACGACTAACAGCCAGAACATTCACTGTCAAAGTTGGTACGTTATGCTCTTTCAAAGCCGCAAACCTCACCCGCTGGTTTCTGCTGAACTAACACGACTTGTTAAAGTGAGAAGCTGTAGGCACGCATTGCGTAAGCTCTTTTGCTTAGTTGTGCTAGGCACGTGTTGCTTCCACCAAGGATCATGTGTTCACTTTTTCTAACTGCCGGATCGCAAGACAAAGCGTTCTTCACCACGTAGCCTGGCGACAAATTTCTTATTGTTTCGACAAATTCTTTTGACTGTATGTGTACAGCATTCTGGAACGACTGGGCTTAACTTTCGGCAAAAGTGGAGAATCGGCCGTGTACTCACGTTTAAGCCGTTCCAACGTGCTAGGTACTCATAGAGCGCCACGTTCTGATGCATAATGGAGTGCTCGATATCATGTTCGCCTGCCTCTCCGTGGAGACTAGAAACATGCTTTGCCGGGGTTCTCGCCCTCTAACGGTCTTCCAGAATTAGTTAGCCATTTGATTTCCAGAGCGGGCGTCGGGAGGCCGACGCCACCTGGTTAGGATGAAATTTCGAAATTATGCTGTTGTTTCTGTTATTATTTGTTTTAGATAAGGAGCGTCGATGTTCTGCCTTCGCTTGCAGGGCAGCGGTACCCTGCCATTTGGTCTTCAAGCTTGGATTGTCCATTTAATACTTGGTAGCCAGGTTATATCTCACCTGTAGAACAAGATCAGCAGCTGTCAAATGACCTAGTTTTCAATTGACATTAAAGAAATTGTGAAGACAACAAGTGGTGGTAGCGTGCGCGTTCTAAGCGGTTTCAAATTGCAACGTAGAACGACATTGTGAGACGGCCCACTTCATAACGTCCTTAGGACATGACACATAAAAAATGCTGTTCTTTACCGATTATCGAGTGTTAACCCATTTCGGACAATATTGTACCCTTTAAAGGCCTCACACGTGCCGCACACGTGCGCGCAACGCTGCCCCCAGTCGCGGGGGGCGCAGTAATGGCGCATGCCGTAGAGAGATGACGGGTGTATCACTTGATACGGAAAGTGGGGCGATGAGGACAACGATCCACTCAAAGGTGCGATAGACGATGTCTTTCACCATAACAAAGATAATTCTTTTGGATTGAAAGTAGCTTTTCCTTATATGTTCAAAGGTCTTCGCTTTTGCCAGCCTCAATGCTTCATTGCAATTGTAAGGTATAATGGTGCTTCACTAAACGCCATATTAGATTTTGAAATGCGTGCATAGAAGTCTCGTACACCGAATTTTATTTTATA
>JABSTT010003809.1:0-25041 GCA_013339685.2 Hyalomma asiaticum | reverse complement strand
TGCGGCAGAAGGTTCCAAGGCAATGAAGTCGCCTGGTGATGGCTTTCGTGGATTACTTGGAAAATTGTTGGACCCGTTTAATGGCAAATGTGTGTGCGTGTTTATGTTTTTCTTTTGCGCAATGAGGTAAATCCGACCTACCCTTAAAAATGACTGCCTCGAAGTAGCGAACAAAAAATTATTTTCGCCTCGCTGTGGCCATATATTGTTCATGCATGTTGACCGTTCCGCTCAGTGGGCATGAGCCATGGAACACATATGAGGGGCCATAGGTTAATAACAATGTCGCAGGAAAATCCTGAGTGTCTTATCGTGTGCAGATTGCGTAATTGTTTATTCATGACTTGCGCACGCACCTCTATGCACAGTCCCCTGATGAACTCTTAAGCTGCGCTTTTTCTGTAGAAGTGATCCAAATTGTAGCGGTGTTAATTTCTTGTTTATCATTTCTTTGGCCGTATAAGATGCGAAGGCTGTAACAAAAAGTGCGGCCTGTCGCATCGCAGTTGTGTTGAAGTTAATGCGCATTTCCTCCAGGTTACAGACACCATCCGTATCATCGCTCTGGTTGTCGCCACCTTTGTTATATCATCGGTCGCGAGTTCGTATCTGGCAATAAAGAATTTTGTCTAAAACTTGAACCTTCTATCAGCTGTGTTGGTTTAATATGCTCTCACTGGAACTGCTCCGATTTGTAAATGTTGATCTGTCGCACGATGAATGTGGACCCTTCTTTCTTATTCCTGTGCACCTCGCCGAAGATAACAAAGAAGTTCTCTGCATTACCTTGGCGTTGTTGCTGAGCTCTAGTTTAATAGTTATTAAGCCAATAAATTAATCAATATCGCAAACGTGGGCTTCTCGCGTTACATTGTTTGCGTTGTCCATACGCTGACAGCGAGTCGCAGGAATGCACTATAACTTTGTTTACGGCGAATATATTCTGAAAGATTGCGTTATTTTATTGAGACATGGCTTACGCATAAATGTGGCAAAATGTTTTTTTTTTCTTGCTGTTGTTGCTTTTCAGCGGAAAGCACGCTGTCACAGAGCACCGTCGAAGGAAGTAAGCATATTTTCAGAAGCGTTTATCTTGAATCTTGGTGAATGCGTTAAATTACGATTGATGAGCGCTCTCCAAAACTTCAGAAAAGGAGACAGTGAAGGCTATAGCGTCAGTGGGCCCCGTTCACATTGCCTCCTCGTTACGTAATCATGATTTCTCGTTCATTGAAATTAGAGACCTAGCTATATCATTCGTGCAGGCGTTAAGTAATGGTTCACAAGTTGGTGATGATAATCTTTAAGGCATCGCTTACGTGTTATATATTTCAACCACATGAGAAATCACCAACACATCCTAAAACGCCGAAAATACAGTTTTGAGTTACATCACACGGATACATTTTGATTATCACATCAGAAAAAAAAAAAGACATGGCATAACCACATTTGCTTATTCTGATAAAATTACGAAGATGAAGATCTCAGGTTACATTGAAACCACGAGACTACTGCCTTGGGAAGGTCAAGGGATCAAATCCCGGTCACGGCGACCGCATTTCGATGCAGGCGAAATGCAAGAGGCCCGTGTTCTGTACGACGTAAGTGCGCCTTAAAGAATCCAGTAATCGGCGTATCCCATAAGCATGTTGTGGTTTCGAAACGTGAAACCCCGCAAATCGACCAGTCGAGGTAGTGTTGCTTCAATGAATGTTAAGTTAAAATAGGATATGAAAAGCTCACGCACGCACGCACGCACGCACGCACGCACGCACGCACACACACACACACACACACACACACACACACACACACACACACACACACACACACACACACACGCACGCACGCACGCACGCACGCAAAATTATCCCGCTCAATATGCCTTGCCGGTGCTTAAACAGGCTGCACATTCACGTAGTGCAAACGCTAGCTTATCACCATGCTATGCCGAATCGAATTCAGTTCTGCAAAGATATAATTAACGCCTCAAATATTGTTGGTATATTTTAACTACTTTCATTAGATCAGCAAGATGAACAGTAAGTAAACTGGATTTTCTCCGTTTATGCAGTTCTTACAGGCCTGCATACTTGTCATGTCTGATGATCGTTGGCGCCCATTACTGGAATCACAACGTTTATACGAAGGGCGAAAAGGTGAAGTTCAATAAATGTCGAAAAATTAGTTTCGAAAACATATGGGACTGCTTGGCGATTTTCTCGTTTCTTTCTTATAATTGAGAATTTCGTAGTATCTACAATAATTACCTGACCGAGAAGGTGCGCATTGTTCGGAACGCATTCGTCCCTGCGTTGCAGAAAGTATAATAGTGAAAATTTTGCATTTCTATTGTCACAGTTTGACCTCCATGAGCAGAAGAAAAAAATTCTTACAATATCTGCTATTGGTGCTGTGACATGCGTGCACCGTGATATGTGGCCTCTTCGTTGTCCGAACATACGTGAAATAACTTAAGCGAATTCAGTTAAACGATATGAACTGCAGAAGAAGTGCCATGTCCGTCATCTATACGTCAACGCCCAGAAAGACGACAACAAATTTTCATATGTATCTAAGGAACAGTGTTCAGCTGTTTATTTAAAGAAACGAGAATTCAACCTGGGTAAGACCTGTAGGGCGTAATGTTGGGCCACTGCCGATGATGAAACAGAAAAGGAATCAGTCAGCCCGAGAATGGCGATCGTCTAGCGCGCGCAACATGTTGCAGCTCGCGTTATAAACAATCGCGGATCTGGAAACAAACGTAAATGACGCTAACAGTAAGAATAGAAAGCCACGAGGAGAAGCAGCAAAAAACCGTGCCTGTCTATTCGCTTCCCTGAAGCAGGGTGCTCCTTCACAAAGGTAAGACACCGTGTATTTGACATTGTAGGTACAGTTAATGTGGGTAACTACGGGCCTGTGGTGCGCCTAGAGCGTCCGCACAAAGGAATGGAAGACAAATCAGCGTGCCGCATGTTCTACTGGCTCCCTGGTTTGGGCTATGGCAGAGAGTGAGAGAGAGAGAAACAGGCGACAAATTTTATTGTTTTTCTAGGGCTCCTCAGGATGGTCAGATCAGCTCTCTTTCTATTTCCTTTCTTTTGATGATTATTAATAAATTTATTTATTCCGTGTGGTCCACCTGACCGACTGAAACAGAATTGGCACCTCGAATGCAAAGACGGTCCCTGATGTCTGGTATCCTGATGCCTGCCGAAGTTTCTGTGTACTACTTTTGTCGTATTCTGCTAGTGCATGGGGGCGAGCGAATATTCGAAAAATTCTATTAACGCATCCAATAGCGTTCTGTTCGATTAGGTACTTGAATCGGAAAGTGCATAGTCGAAACACCGAATATTTTTCGAATAGTTGGCGTATAGTCAGCACCGACGACAAAACTTCAAAGCAAGAAAGCCACGGAATTACGAGGAGTTATTTTTTTTTCTCTAAATCATTGAACTGTTACGAAGCATGTAGCCCAGTCACAGATGAAAAATATGAAGGCTATATTTATGCTCAGATTTAGACATTTTGAGATAAGCACACTTCACCCCAACAGCGGCCACTGTTGCTGTATATGGTTCCCTATGGGAGCCATATAGAGGAACCCTAACGGCGCCGTGGTTCAGCGCGCAGCATATGCATGGATATTTAGCCGGAGGGCGCTCGCACTTTGGCTTACGGGCGTGGTTGCCTGTGCTCGCGAGCGTGCAGATGTTCCCTCACCTTATCGGGCTTTTGACACGTTAGTGATGTATTCTGTGTTGTGTACAAGCGCCATGGGAACTGCGCTGTCGCCTTGATCGACGAGTTTTGATGGCACAATACCATTTTGTACTTTGCCCATTAAATTGCATTAATTCACAATCTCGGCCTCACGAGTAAAAACATACAGGTAACTCGCTCTGTATTCCAGATGGTGGCACTACAGTTCTGTAGCTAGGCGACAGAAGAGCATGGCAATCGAAAGAAAGCGCAGTGGGAATGAGGCAACGCATCGCTATCGCTTTAACTCTTAAGGCGAAGCTAAATAGTGCCACAATTCGTTTTTCGCGGCAGCAAAATAGTGAGCCTGTACTTCGGAACTTTTATTGTACACCCAAGACAGATGACAGGCACCTTGAACAGCCTGATAGAACGCTTTATTACATTGAACGCTAATAAGAGGCTTCATAAGAGGAGCTTGAGGGTTGCGATTCAATAATAATTGCGTTCCGGCGTGTTCGGTGTAAAGATGAGTCCACGGGACTTCAACATGAGTTGCGGTGCCTTCAGCTAGCGCGATACCGTATAGAATAATATCATGTCAAATATAAGTTTGTTATGTCAAGGAGTGCTGCTAGGACAGCAGGAATTTTCTTTAGTCTTTTCATCAAACTGCGTTCCATTGCTTGAATGTTGTGAACGCAGGAACAACAGACGCACCGCAGCATATGTCTGTTTAGCATGTTGCATCGCACTCATACTGCTTCTTGCCGCGTCATCAATGCTGTCTTCGAATTCCTCTGACGGTGAGTACGCGAGCTTCGTTTCATCATGCTACGTAGAACAAGTGGAACCGGTGGTTGCCGTATACGGGATGCTTTTCTATGGATGAAATGGTGCGAGTTACGCTGGAATTTCCTCTTCCTTTGGTCTGCCTGTATCCGCTCATGCGCCTTTTACACTTTCAAGTAAGCTAATATCAATGCGAGAGAGTCACTGAAATATACACTGCTCATATGAGGCGGCAATCGGCAAGCTGTCGTTCCGTAATTTCAAACTCTATGCGCTGAGCCCAATGCAAGAGCACTCACGTCCCTCGTTAAATCCAAAGCAACGTTATATTTGCCTTTCTGCGCTTTGCATTGACCGAACAGACAGACAGACAGACAGACAGACAGACAGACAGATAGATAGATAGATAGATAGATAGATAGATAGATAGATAGATAGATAGATAGATAGATAGATAGATAGATAGATAGATAGATAGATAGATAGCGGTCAAACAGAGGGCTTAGTACGCCGAGAAATGCTTGTTTTTGTATACCTTTCAGATGAGGATGACGACGACGACAAGGACGACCCAAAATACGCAAAAATTTCTTCGGGGTCGTCCGGAGGTACTGGGACAAAAACAGACATCTCTCAAGGTAAAACGACTACAGGTGCAGATACATCGAAAACCAATGTAGTCAGCGAAGAAAAAAATGAGTTGTCTACACCCATGACAAGCTCGGGAGCTGCGCAAAAGAAGACTAAGACCACAACTACGAAGAAAACTACCACTACTACGAGGAAAAGTACCCCTACTACGAGGAATACTACTACTACTAAGAACAAAACTACCACTACTACAAGGAAAGCTACTACTACTACTACGACAACTACGACCACAATACGTAAGTGCAATACGTATATCTACAACGAAAGACGTAGCGATAGTGAAACATGTTCGAGGTGGATTTGTTCTTCGCCTAGAAGGTACTTACTGTATGAAATAATTGCCGCTAAAACACAACACAGTGAATACCACCAAACAGGAAGACTTCATCGGCACGCCAACCAGTCTTTTTCAGGGCCCAGTTATACGACTGACTACTTGTGCACATGCAATAATTAACATCAGTCGTACCGAATGGGGTGTCCGCAATATCATATCTATTCCCGAATGTTCTGTCTGATTGACGGGCTATTAATGCATGCGCCATCCCCCTTACCAGTGTGAAAGGCTTTCAATAAATCACGTGCCGTCTGATCGTTCCTTCTGCCAAGGATCCTTTATTCAAGAAATGGAGGTTCACATTTGCAGACTTTCCATTGCGCATGCGCCAGTCTGTTTGCGTTGTTTAGAATCGGGTCATGTTCCATGGTTCAACCTTGAAGATAGCATGGGGAATATAAGTAGTCGTCACGCCTAATTTTGATGAAATTTAATTTGGAGGCCACGTTCGGACCAAGAATAATTTATTGGATCTCAGTTTGGCGAGAAAAAATATGGAAGTTCCGTAGCCGCAAGCTGCTTTACAACAACCTTTCCGACAAAACAATTTACCGAAGCCTCCTCCTTCCCCGCCTCCCCCCCCACCCCCCCCCCAAAAAAAAAAAGTAGCGCACTTTCGATTACATTGAGCTTCGATCACACTGATCATATTGTTGGGTGGGGCTTAGAAAAAAGCTTGACGAAAACATTTGCACGCATATCCAGCGGACGAAAATGTCTGTAAATCGTTAGGTAATTTTTGTGGAGAGGCTGAAAAAATAATTAATCTCTGCAGATATTAGCATTTATATAGTTTCACTGTGTTATACATATTAGGCCTTCGTTTTGACAAACACCATTCTATTTTAAAAATTGCATTTAAACACAACTGGTTTACAAAAGGCTAAGGCTTGAACATGTCGTTCTAAAGAGGTCATCTTTCACTGCTTTAATAATTACTCTGGTTCAAACTAAGCGCTTTGTGCACTATCGTGACTAAAAGCGCTACATGGATTATTTGAGTTTCCCACAATTTTCAACGCGCCCATGTGTCATGGCTTAGCGGTGGCGCCGCTGCTATTGAGCTGAAAAGCGGTGGAGCGTCGATCGAAAATGTCGTGTCTGGCATATTCGAAAAGAAGTCGCCAGAAAAGAACAATTGTACCACACTACTGCTTCGTGCGAGAAGTTTTGCATTGCAATGAGGCATTCAGCGTACCCGAGGGGATGGCCCATGTGGGTGGGTGAATGCGCTCATGCTGCAGTGCCTGTGCGATTGTGGGCGAACTACGCCTAAGCAGGATCATACGATGGTCAGCGGATGGGTGAGAAGACAAGGAATGCAGTGCTGTGGAGGGCGCGGCGAAATTCGTGTAACGGAATATGCTGCCAGTAATTTTCCGCTAGTATACAGCTTATACATTTCTTACCCTGCTCTAGGGGCTATGCCGTATCACAGAATACGGAATACTAATCTGTGTTGGTCCTCCCTGGTTAATCGGTTCTACCTGCCTGTGCAGAACTGACCAGTCAGGGATTGATGAGTCCCTCCTGTCAAGGCAGAACTGGCAAATCAGGAAGGACCGACAGAGAATAGCATTCATATTCCGCGGCAGGGTATCGCCCCCCCCCCCCCCCCCATCCTTTGGAGCTAAATAATTATAACCACTTAATCAGCAGCATATGACACAGCGAGCCAACCTTTGCTATGGATGGAAACTCAGAGAACGTATTCGATAAAGTGTTCCACCATATCCACGAAGTGAATGATGTTAGAGGAGCTTACTCGGAAATGATCGGGAAACCCGCGAATCATCCGTACAAGTCCTCTGCTATCATATAAGGACGTGACACGTTGTTAAAGTTATATAAACCTTATATACACAATGTTTATTAATTTACATTTTGATGCACTATATACACAATTTACAGTTCGATGAACTATATATACGATGGAGCATATATACACAAGTTTACATATTACAAGAAGGGCGGCCCTGGATGAGCTCGGGGACCCGTTTCGCTTGAAAGATGACAGCTTTGTGATCCGTAAAGTGTGGGCGTCGGGTGTGTGCGTTTGCATCGATGAAGCGGAGCGTCCCTCGGGCAGTGTCGAGATCTACTCTAGCGGTCCCCTTTAAAGTGTGCGCACCGTGTACTTGGCACCTAACCTGTCCGAAGGAGACGTCGCCAAGTACATCGAGAAGGCAATGCATCGATACAGAACGGAATACAAGCGTGGCCCTTTCGTACTCGTCGGAGACATTAACGTGGACACCATGAGCGGCGACTGGTTGGTTCAACACATGATGTCCCGTTACGCTCTCCGATGCATGTCGTACGACTGCAAACGTCCCACCACCATCTGAGGGACCTGTATCATCGACATTGCCTTATCGAAATTCAAACTGCAGCCTGCAATCCAAGATCAACTGGCCATGTACTTTATGGATCGCAAAGCTGTCATCCAGCTGTCATCTAACTAGAGCGCGCGTGTCGCCTGCGCGGCGGCGCGCCATCTATTAAGCGCTCTTCAAATCAGAGCACAGCTGCGCCTCTAGTGGGAGCAATGGGAACTAGCGGCTACGCCGACGATGGACAAGCCCCGCGCATAAAGAGCAAGCTCCTAAAACAGCTGCAGGGATTTACGTGGCAAAACCATCACAAGTTACCGTGGCACGCCTTAGTGCAGGGGTCCAAAAATTTCGTCCACCTGAGGTTCTTTAAAGGGCCACTAAACAGGCTCCTACTTTTTTTAAGCCGCCCAAACAAGCTAACTCAATCACAGAGAAGGCTGCGGCGATCACATTCTTCGAACATGACAAGGCTGCGCGCCACACAGACGCCGTATTTCAAAAAAGAATTCCCGCGCCTCTTTCCTGCAATTGACCAGTCGCCTTCGCATTCTAGGTGTCGTCACGTTCTACCGCGAAAAACCTTGCGCAGTTGTAGCTCGTTGATTGGTCGAAGCCAGGTCTATTGTCAGATCCTCTGGCCATCCCACCGGCTAGCATTTTGACCCCGTCAGAAGCCTACGGCGGCGGCCGGGATCAAACACGCCGTCTTTCAGGTCTGCGGCCGGGCGTCGTGACCACTGTATGCCATAGCGTCGGAAGTGCCACTTGTATTCAGGCTAAGTTGAACAACTCAAAGTGCAGTTCATCGGTTTGTCGTACCGAAACGCTGCTTTCAGGCAGGTGTTGCTTTAACGGAATGATGTCCACGTCCATTATCGCACTACGTGCGCGTGGTGTGTGTGTGTGTGTGTGTGTGTGTGTGTGCGTGTGTGTGTGTGTGTGTGTGTGTGTCGCAAATATTCAACACACTGTTAAGATGCACGTGCACGTTAGAAACACCAGGTGACGAAAACTACTCCGCAGCCTTCAACTACAGGGCGCGCCTCAAAATGATAGCTGGTTTTGGCACGTAAAATCCCAGCAATTATTATTATTATTTAAAAGTAGTTTGTGGCAGTCTTCTTGTGAAGACTTTTATTTCATATTCGGGACCTGAGAAATGTCAATGTCAATTAACTTTACTTCCCTTCGTACAAAAGGAGGAAGTCAGGGCTAATGGCTAGAATGCCTGACGAAGGCCTCGGCTCCCCTGTAGTCTGGCATCAATAGACACATATACATATAACTGAAAATATAACTATGAAGTAACAATATCAATAAATCAACAATATAAATAAATTAACATAAACAATATAAACAACAATATAAATAAAGCATCAATATAAGTGCAAGATTAGCTGCACTTGCAGGTGTCACATGTGAAAGACGGTGTTACACATAACAAAAACCAGAAGCTATTAAATATTCCTTAGTTCCCTTTTTAAAGATTTTCAATGAAACTAAACTCAACATTTGGCGACATTTTACTAATCATCGCTTTAGCGTCATTGAGAGCTCTCCAAGTAAACACGCGACCTCTGAAACCCGCCTTAACGAGCAAAATGTAGACGTCACAAGGGCGACCCATGCAACACGTTCGAAAACGTAGCTTGTCGAACTCTGCTCGACGACGGGGCACACTTTCGACTTCGACTCGATCCACTGGCAGTGCTCTCAGGAGTCTCGCAGGGATCTGTCTTGAAACCACTTTTATTTTTGGTGTATATTAACATTTCTACTGTCGCGAAACCAGATGTACATCTGTTCGCAGACGATTGTTTATTTTACTCTACAGTACGAAACAAGGAAGACCAACTTAATATTAATAGCTGTTTGCAGGCGCTAAGCGCGTGGTGCAAGAAAAGGGATGCGGAAATAAACTATTCTAAATAAACGTACCCACACATTAACACAAAAAATTGCTGTCTTTCGTTTCCATGTACCATTGGCGACAAGGTCTTGATAAATACTACTCAATTTAAATATCTCGGACTAACAATTACATAAAATTTGTCTAGGAAAGTTCACATAGACAATGTTTGTTCAAAGGCATACGGGAACTTATGTTTCCTGAGAAAGAAACTAGAGGGTGCAACAGCCGATGTGAGACTACTGCTTATAAAACATTTGTAAGGCCAATTCTTGAGCACGCGTCGGTGGTATGGAGCCCTCACCGGGATTACCTGAAGAAACAATGTGAAGAAATTCACAGGTACGCGGTGCGATTTATATGCTCCCGGTATCGAGAGACTGATTAAGTTACAGAAATGCTTCGTTCTTTTGACCCGCAGCTGTTAGAAACGCGCGGGAAAAAAATGCTTGAAACTATTATTCCAGATACTCTAAGGCCAAATAAATATTAGCAAATAAGCATACATACTGCCACAGAACCTCCAGAACTAGCCGTAATCGGCAGATCCAAGCGTACAGCACTCACACTGGTACGTTCACTCACTCCTTTCCCAGTGTAATGTGGAATGCATTGCCACTGTGTGTTGAAAATGACTTGTCGAACTGACTTCTGATAAATATTTGTAATAGTGTACCACTTGAGCTCGAGCTCGATGTATTACGTTTGTTAATGTTCATTTTATTTATGTTACCCTCTCTGTAAGGACCCTCGTGAGAGGGTTGACAATATTGTTAAATAAATAAATAAATAAATAAATAAATAAATAAATAAATAAATAAATAAATAAATAAATAGACGGTGAGACAACGTTGGCCCGTTAACTGAAGTGGGGAAACGAAAATTCCCCGAAGTACGGTGTCATTCGTCGCGGCCAGTCGACCTGCAACATCAGGCTTGGCTTCCGGCCGGGTGTTTAACGAAAGTGCCGGAGAGCTAGACTGGTGGACCTCCCCGCACTTGTGCAGTGTAACTGAAAACACCACCTGCAAGGATGGCGAAACGTCAGGCCCGTATCCAGATAAAGGGGTGGGGGAGGGGTTGTTCTACACCCCCCTCATTTCCCCAGAAATTTAAGCCGACTAATAACACAGCATTTAAAAAGTCACATAATGGACATGCTGTGATGTTTACCGAAAATAAATAATGAAAACAGACGTTTTTCTCAAATAGTCAAGGCCTTCAGCGAGTGAACCCCCCCTTTATTCTCGAAAAAAATTCCTGGCCATCGGCATGCGAAACGCACGTATTTGTTGTACTGTTGTCATGTTAACCCGGACAACATCCTTTCTTAAAGGGGTCGTGAAAAGAATTTGGAGATGCCGGTTTGTAATTTTCACTGCTTCAATACGCATTCGACAAGCCGATTCCGAAATATTTCGGCGAAATATTCAGTGCACATTTAACAACGCCCGTTTTAAATCTCAGCTTTCTTGCGCTCCCGAAACGACTATGCGACACTACCGGCCGGCGTGGTACTATTTGGTGACGTTGAGTTAAGATACCTTTAAGTTCAAAGGCACAGTGAACTCGCGTTTGCTCTAAAGGAATCGATTTACTTGAAAGCTAGAAAGGAAGAAAATACTTGGAAACCGTGTGGTGCCACCATTCGGAAGAAAAGCGGCAGCACGGTTTGTTTTCCCATGGCCTCCGAGGGCGCGCCAATCTCGGAGGTATGACGGCTACTAAGATGACGTCATCTGCAGAGTTGAGGGGAACGCGCGCAGTGAAACCGAAACCGCGTTTTTTATCGCTCTAAATCAACGCACACGGTGCAACGGAACAATGCATATTGTTGATTGGAGGGTCACGACCACGAATACGCACTTAGTACAAAATGTTCAGAAAACGTTTCACGACCCCTTTAAGCAATCTCCGCTAGCACGTTTCAATACAGTATTTACAAACAGAATATTTGCCGGTTGAAGAAGCACTAGCTAGGGCACGGCACGGGCCGACTTTTTCGGCCTCGGCGAGACCAGGGCCCGAAAGTGCCATGAAAATGCCGAAAGTGCCGAAAGTGCCGAAAACAGTACAGCCATGCAAAGCATGGTTTCTGTAGATAGTTTTGATTGCGTGATGAATTAACTCTGGCGTTGTATACATTCGGGCGATCCCGTTCGTAATAGCTTAAATAAATAGTAATATTTGCTGGGATTTTACGTGACAAACCCACAATGTGACTGTGAGCCGTGCCATAGTGGGTGGCTCCGGCAAAGCTCACAACCTGAGGTTCTTTATTGTACTGACAACGCACGCATTACACAGTCTGCTAGCATTTTTGCCTCCATGGAAAATGCGACCGCCCCGGCCGGAATCGTACCAATGTCCTTCGGTAGGGCAATCAAACAACATAACCACTGTACGACTCTGGCAGACTAAAGAAATAATTACAAGGAAGTATAGCGAAGGCAAGAATGGTGGCCTCATGCACACACCGCAAACCACTTAATCTTATTTTAGATGCGAAGCATATTTTGCTCGGGGCTATGTCCGTTGTCCGTTGGCATCGGCACCTCTCCTCCTCATCCCCCTCTCCACGCCAGCTGTGCGATAATGCGCTTCGCACTCCGTCCTCCTCCCCACGCCAGCTGCGCGATATCGCGCTACTCCCTCCGTCCTCCTCTCCACGCCAGCTGTGCGATAGCGCGCTGCTCTCTCCGTCGTCCTCTCCACGCCAGCTGTGCGATAGCGCGCGCATGCGCGCCTCTCCCTCCGTCCTCCTCTCCTCTCCGAACGGCGCGCGTTGACTATGAAAACGCTTTCTGCGATGAACACTTTACCAGCTCGCAAGGAACGAGAACGCGCCCTCGAGCGCGAGAGAACGCTGACGCAGGCAGCATCTGCTAGCGCCAAACCGATGCAAACGCAACATCTAGACAAACCGATGCAAATGCGGTGTGCACCCCCCGTGCTGCTTCGAATTGCCTCATGGTTCCCTTTAGAAGGAGATGGTGTATTTTTATTTTATTTCGGAACACAGCCTAGGGCAGACAACATGTCTCTTATTTGATAAAATTTATATGAGTGTAAATTGGTGACACGCAGGGCGAAAGATGTGTAACGATATATTTTACGGGGATCACACGCGTTTCAACGGTATGCGTTTTTAGCCGAATATATGCACTGTGTTTCCTCATATGACTGAACTTGAGCCCTATCTGTTCTCTCGACATGTAGGGTTTCGTGAGAACAGCTACAGTACGGCATAGCACACTCGGTGTGTGCGTTGGCATAGCCGGAATTCGTGAAGTCTGGCGCTCATACAAAGATAAGTACGAGTCAAGGTCAGGAGGTTTGAGAGGAGCCAACGCTTCTTCACTAAAAAACGATTGATGAACAAATGATTATCATGCATGCGAGCCTTACCCATCTACGTGCCAAAGCCATTTGCAAGAGAAAAGCACTTAGACTGTATAAAATATCAGAGCTTCTAGTGAGTCGTCTAAATCACATCGACTATGACTGCAAGTTTGAACGGTTTGCATGAGCATGCTGCACAAAATATTTGTCCGATTTATCTAGTAATCCTGCATACTTGAAATATCACGTTAGTGTAAATAACTTCTGGTGCAGAACCGCAAAAACAACCATCGGTTCGGTTTCATCACGTTCCACTTCTGTTGCGGTTCAACTCATACTCTGTAATAATAATAATAATAATAATAATAATAATAATAATAATAATAATAATAATAATAATAATAATAATAATAATAATAATAATAATAATAATGAGTGACCTTGCTTTGTGAACTAACTGCCTTTCGCAACATTCCATTAGTTCGTGTACTGGTTCAGTATGGTCCGCCTTGTCCCACATAATGGCGACGTGTCGCCCCGTAACACCTATAAGTCAAGAGATGCGATTCTATCAGGAGGCGGAGTGGACTTCACACGTGTAGGAGATTGTTCTTCTATTTCGTTTCTTATTTTGCATGATGTCATGCGCCCTTGGGTATATTTTATTGCACTGATGTGAAATGCACGTTTATAGCAGTGGCGTTTTCACCTTTTAAATGATGCATGACCAAATAAATAAGGACAAGTTGGCACGCGTGCGAATATGCAGAACAGGCGCACATACTAAAAATATTATCCCCGTCGCATAGCCGAGCTCGCCTCATTTGTATGGACGATTGCGAAGAGCCCCTGAGCTCATCTGGCAGCATCAATATCACAAGCGTCTCTGATGTATTGGCCCTAATTAAGGGCAGATACTAACCGACTGTACGCGCCAATTCTTGCATATGCTGGAACTTGTGAGCGAAGCAATCAACTAGTGTAAAACGCCGACTGTAGAAGCTAGTTCAAATAATGCAGAATCCAACTAACGCGCATGTTACTCCATCTATTCGAGCACACGCCAGAATATGCAATTATTAGGAAACCTACTTGCTTTAGCGTGAATAAATCTGTTCACTACTTACTATTAAAAAAAAAGACAGATGTGCACTGTTGGCAGGAAAATTAAATGTTACTCCATTTTTTTGCCACATAATTCTTCACTCGTACACATTTACAACTTGACTGCACAAAAATTGGAACCATTTAGATAGGCATGCCTGCAACAGTTAAGCAACACTTTCTGTTGGAAGTCAGCGCTCTTTATTCTACTCTGTCATACTCCTTACACGCTCGCGTTATGCTGATTCCCGTTATGAACACTTCTCTTGTTTACGTGGAACTGCACGAAAAGCAGATCCCGAGTTATCAATTACCTGCAGAGCACGTTCAATAGTCTATAGTATCATGAAGGCAGAAACAGGCGTGGCGAGCAGCTGATTGTACGTACTCACATGAAATATGAAGTTCCAGGAGTCCAACGGGCCCCACAACCTCTCCTACGATCTCGTAGCTGTGTCTTTGCCTTTCCAAGAGGCCCAAAAGCACGTCCCGCTCAATCTTACGGGTAGCTTACACTGGCAGCTTCCCAAACTTGCATTATACTGCATTGCATCATACCGCATCATACGCATATTCTAGAGAATATCCATGTCTACTACCAGCGGTGTGAAGCCCGGGCTTATTTCGCGCGGGATGCAGGCCCAGGCCTGACCGCAGCCCGAAGCTCAACGGCTTGGACCAGGCCCGGGCCCGATGCGAAAATTCGTTACCCGGCCCGACCTGGCCCGCGGACCGGACCGAGCGCTTCCCGGTCAGCCCGAGCCCGAGCAGTGCTCTAAACACTCCTACAAATGCGTTTAGCAGGCGTATCCAACAATCGGATAAATTCATGGCTCCACAGGAAAATTGCTGTGTCCACAACATATATTGCTCTTATAGAATAAGCAACTAAGTTGCTGAAGCATGCTCTCCAGCCCTTCCTGAATTTCTGCGTCTTGTTCACAGATGCGCTACGAAGATAGCTTCCTCTTGGTATTCATCCTTCTAAATGGTTACGGCTCACTTCTGAATTGCACCGTCACATTGTGGACACAAGATATGCTTGCGAGGTATTAGTAAGAACCGCGGCGAGAATCAGTGAAGAGTAATTAATCAATGAGAATTACTCGCTGAATGCATCTGATTCTAAAAAAACCAGGCCTCCGCGGAATCGCAAGACAGTGAGAGCGTCAGCTGGAGGAGCGACCTTCTTAGAGGCCATTGTAAACGCTTGGGGATCTGGCCAAGTAGTCGGGCCATCAGGTATATCGAAGAGTCAATCAGATTGCTGTCGGGGCTGCGCACGTCGCCTGTCGCGTGACGCATGGTACGATACGACAAAAGTGCTTCACGAGGCAGCGCTTCGTAAAATGATGACGGAAAAGTTGAAGAAGACCCTTTCATAATGATGATGCTGATAATGCATCGGTAATCGGTGCAAAGCTCCAAAGCATGCACCCCAGTGTTCTTTCAAATGATTCCTCGTACTCGTTACGAAATCCACTTTCCGTCACGCGTAGTGACGTATTACTATTCTGTAACGTGTCATTACACTTGTTAATGCGTTTCCTCGGCAGGCTTTATACCTGCATAGGTCCTTTAGCGATGGCTTTTGAACTACAGGCGTAGCTCAGGGGAAGAATCCTCGGCTGCCCCGCCGAAGGACGTGGGTTCGAGTCCTGCTCGGTCCTGAATATTGTTTTTTTTTTCTATTCTAAAATTAGCGCGATAGTAGTTATGGGCACCGGCGGCGGCGGACAACTACGGCGCCAAAAACGGCCCTTGTTGTGATCTCATAACAGCTTACGCTGTAATAAAGTGTAATAGTGAGCAAGCAATGACCATCTGCTTTATGTACATTTATAATAAGGTATGCACAGCACAAGAACCGAAGTGGTAAGAGAAGTTTGAGATGGTCTGCACTACTGTGAGGTAAGGGTTACACGTATTTTCTTATGTTGTTCAATTTAACAGGCATGTGTTACTGGATTCATCGAGCGTGTCGTTGTACACTGTCGGTTTTTTTTTATGAGTTAATGTATTTCACGCAAAAATGATGCGATATTCACACAGTAATATTCTGTTCCTTCTTTCTTTCCAGCCATCGTTGGTCGCACACCCGTCAAAATATGCACCGTATATTTCAAGGCATTTCGGAGTGATCACGCACCATTTCCACCGGATGGTATGTGCGATTATATATTCCAGGATTCGGTGTACTCTGACGACGTAAGCACCGTTATAAACGACCTAGGGAATCCCAATGACCACCTAATGAAGTTTGTTCAAGAGGGAAAGAAGTTCAAGAAAACAAAAATCGGCTATAGCATCCACAGAGAGTAAGTAAAAGATAAGTACGGACACTTCGCGCATAAAAATTTCTTCAGCATCGACTGTTACCGCAAACAGTGTTGGAGCATGTCCCAGCTCTGCATATAATTTTAAAAGTCGAATTATGTCGAGAAGTATAGAAGTACTGGTGTGTTATGATTCCACATTTTAAGTTCAGAATTCGCAAAATCCCCTCTTTATCTCACGGTCCTTTCTTTGCCTGGTATATGATCACATAAGCAAGCAGTGTACGCGTCTGAGGCGTTTCAGAGTGAATAACACATTTATTCGCGCAAACAAAAGGGAAAGTGAACAGACCAGAAGGTTGCCACGATTATTTTTATAAGATCTCACGAACTACAATGTTTTCAAGGACAGATTATCGTTGTACGGCCACAGCGATGTCAAGGAGGTTTATAGCTGTGCCACTGAGTAGCTCCGCTCTGAAGTCGACAACACGAGTATCGAGAAGCTATGCAAGGATCGAGGGTCAATGTCCTAATGCCTACCCACTCTGCTTAACATTTGCCCGTGGCCCGTGGCGCCAGCAAGCGGCACCTTCAAAACTAACGGAGATCTCATTTCCGATTAGCTATCGCCCATTCCTTGCTGTGATGTCAAAAGAAACGAGCGATTATTATTGCGCGGCAAACCGCGCAATAGTCAGCCGCGCGCTAACCTAATCACGATGGCGTCGCGCTCCGCGAAAGAGAGGCAAGGCACGCTGTTACGCTTTTTCCGTCTATCTATGGTAAATTTTACGTTGATTTTCGTGTTAAGTGGTCTCGAAAGTACAAAACAGTGCTTTTAACTCGGTTTTTAACACGAAAGTGTTTTATGCCGTGGTCCACCACGACCCCATACGTCACTTCCGTAACGGTTGTGATGTAGTAAAACGGACCTATCAGAACAGCAAAGAAAAACTGCGCAGAAAATTTCCTATGATCCTCTGGGAATCGAACCCACAGCCCCCAATAAAGCACGTTAGTGCTTTATTGGAAACAGCTAGCGGCTCATTACTCATGAGCGGGAAGCTAACGACGCACCTGAAGAAAGTTGTGACGCCGTGGTCCGGAACGCAAATTCGTGCTTCCAGCGGACATGTAGTCAGCCCACTCGGTATATGTGTCACAAAATAGTCCCATTTCGTCTAAAAAACCCGGTGTCAAGCTTAAGGGAAAGTCGAAAAAACAAGGAAAGCGGCGCGCACGGAAGAGGCGCCCAAAGTCACGTCGCAAGTGGCTGAATCTCGAAAAAGGAGGACTTTGTAGAACGCGTCAGTGACTCATCTTATCGCGGCGAGCGAGCGCGCGAGACAGACAGAGGGAGAGAGAGGACGCAGAGAGTGCGTACCCACGCTCCTGGCTCCTTGAAAGGAAGAAAGAGGCGCCGTCCAAGCAGCGAAAGACGCAGAAAAAGCAAGAAAGTTCCCAAACCTTGCGCGTGCTTGATCACGCAGGCCACATCGAACCTTCGAGAACGGCCTTCCAAGGCAATATAAAGACTCGACCACGGGCCGTGAGTAGCAGCCGTAGCAGTCGTAGTCGTACGTGAGTTAGCAAGAAGAAACAAGAAGACGTGAATCGACTTTGCTCCGCGAGCCAGTCGACAAGCCCTGCCTGCAAGCTTCAAGCTGAGAAGGCACCTCGAGTGACTTTGGTTAATAGGACTCTTGTGTTTTATGCTTTTTTGCAGCGCGTGAGCTTGTACGTTTGTTGTTGGTTTCGTGTAATGTCGTAACCCATCTGTGTTTGTGTTGTGAAGAGCCGTGTTTGTGCACATTTTTTGTGTCTATTTGATGAGAATATATTTGTTTTGTGTAATCATCCTTGGCTCTGGCTCGGTCTCTGAACCACTGCTGGTTCAAACCACTGCTACTGCTCTGAAGGGGACCAAAACCTATATGTTCAAGCTTTCGTGGGATCACTTCTGGGTATTATTATGTGGGTCCTTGGGATCGTTTCCGGCGATTGCGTCCCGTGCCTCTCAGCTCGGGATCGGTGACATGCGCACAGTCAGAGTGACAATTCGGGGACGTACCTTCCTTGGGAATCGACTTTCTACAGGGGCACGGCGCAATTATCTACCTTTGTGAGCGAACAGTGACCTTTTCGATAGAAAGAGCGGCAGAAAGAAAAATTGGATATACGTAGCGTTAGCTCAGGCTCAGCTGATTATTCTTAGCTTTCCTGGTTGTCTAGAATTAGCTTGATTGTCATGCTTACTGCTGCTTCAATGACACACGGTATACGCATTATGGGGCACATGTATATTTATTTTTGCTCAACGTCAGATTGCTTCTTTATTTCCATAAAGGCGGCTCTCTCCTCCATGGCTATACCACACTGGCAAATGCCAGCCAGCCGGTCTGACAACTGGCTAACCTTCCTGTCCTTCCGTTTTTCTTTTCCTCCTCCTTTTCCTCACTGTATGTATAGCCCCACTGATACGTCTCCGCATGCGCGCAAATTGAGAGGCGCTATCAAGCGGATCCGGCAGCTCCGGCAGCTCCGGCGCGGTGTCAGACAGCGACTGCACAACGGAGGCGCACAGCTGCGCGTGCGCCGGCGCCAGTGCGTCTGCCGCAGCTATGACGTCACTCCTCTAGAATGCGCGGACCGGAGAAGCGCGCGCGGCGGCGCGTCGTTTGTGTCCCGTTTTCAAGATACGCTCTCAGTAAGCGGCACGCAAGGCTTAAAATGTGAGTGTACTCGCTTTAACGGCCTCCGAAATTGCGCGCGCCGGCGCGGGAGATCACGGAGGCCATGTTGCTTTGCTCACGTTTACGGTAGTCGCGTCGAGATGGCGGCACTACCACGGGGCGTTCTTTTTGTACATCGGCTGTTTTTTTTTTTTTTTCAACCTACAGCCAAAGTAAAGCCGAGACGAGTAGCGTGGTGCATTACTCTATTTATAATGCTTGAAATGACAGTGTAATGTCTGCCATAGTATTCCTTCAGTCACAAAGGCGATTTCGACAAGCCAGCCTTCGCAGGCACATGCACAGAGATTCGCACTCTCTGGGCACTTGAGAAATGTTGCGGAAGCTCCGGGGCACTGATGACAAGCGGAAAATCCGCCTTCCCAAAGCGCTCCTATGTCATCGCAACTTCGAAATGACAGGCAGTACGGGCCAGAAAGGAGACTCGATGACGGCATTTTGAAACGAAGCGATGTTTTTCGGGTCTGCCGACACAGCACTAACAACACACTTACACGATACTGGCTCAATGACTTTGTGGTGTACTCAAGGGTTCAACAGACATTTTTAGTTTATCGGGCTTAGCGTAATAGCGTAGTTATCGAATAGCGGGATGGAAGTGCGCATGCGCAGTACCGTAAACTGCCGATGCCCTTTACCGTGCCCACGGTATTTCGCAGACTTAACGTTACCGTGTTTGCGTGGTTATCGTAGTTTACGTAAAACATGACGGCGGTTTCGGACGCCCGCTTCGATCTGAATTCAGCGTTGCTGTGGCAGGATTCACTTCGTTCGCAGCAAATGACTGCAAAATGGCTTCGCTTGCCTTCAGGTAGCTTCGACGACGCAGTATTAGGGATAACTTAGCCGAATTTTCGAGATCGCTTCCCATTTCGAACCATTCCCATTTCCCATTTAGGCCTAGCGAGAGAGCATCTGTTTACATTTCTGCAACGTGTCAATTTATGCTCTTGGCGCTTGGCTCGTATATATTTATTTCTCATTATCCTCGAAAAGTTAGAATGCCGCTGCACGCGGGAGTGTAAGTGAACATTTTAAGCTTTATTTCTTTTCACCTTTCTTAACGCATGTATCATTCGCTAGATGGAGCCACATGGCAACGTGACGTCAGTTCTACCTGCATTACACATGAGTAGTTGAATGCCACACTGTTTACGAAAGTAGTCTGTCTAAGCATACTTTCTTAAAACATTTACTTCCTGAAAATAAAGAAAGGATTATCTTTTCAGGGCATTTGAAGTAACGATTGATGATGTCTTGAGCGACGTGGACTATTTTGAAAAATTGATTAAGCCGCAAGATGCGCATTTTGCTGTCCTCAACTTTGCGCAGAAAGACATAAACGAAACACAATTAAAAATTTCGCTCACGGGCTTGAAGGTAAGCATTGAAAATTAGGTGTCCCACATATTTACGTATGCGCACATATTCAAAATTGTGAGCGTTCTGTCATGACCTGCGTCGTCGTCTTATCTACCTGTTGTTTGCCGTGTGGAGCGCACGTGCTCTTACTATGCTTGCCGGCTGCGATTTGGCGCTGCGAGAAATTACCCGATCACGTGCCTGGATGTACTTGCTTCTTGAGCGATGTACAGTTATAGTTTCGTGTTGTCTATATAAGCCGCTCAAACTAGGAAGTGCTTCTACGCACTGTTTCCATTAAAGTGGGAAACGACGTACCCTTCGTTCCTAGGGTAGAGCAAGAGCGTGAGTGTTCGACTCTTGTTTGTCTTGTTTGAAAGGTAGCAAAGTTTCGACCCTATTTGTAAGGCCTCCCATTTTCTATAATCTACCACACATTCTGTTGGTTATCTACTCTCAAAAATCCTCAAGGACGGCTCGGGTGCTGAACCCTGCGTTTACAAGAGTATTCGTATTCAGCCGTGTACAAATCTAGCCACTTGCATCGGGATGCAGATTGCTTGTCTCGCTATCCTGTCGACAACCCTAGCGACGATGACGAGAACACATTCCAATATACCTTGTCCGCGTCTAGCTTGGCTAATCTTGGCGAGGAACAAACTCGCGTCCCTTCCTTGCGAACGATTATCGGACGCCTAGAATCGTTGCCCCACGATGCCCTCATCTGGTGATTTCCCGTCCAGAATGGCATCCTGTACTTCCGTAATGTCCGGCCCGTAGGACCTAATCTACTCGTAGTCTTACCTATATAGACACCTACGTCGGAGCATCCTCAACAAACTTCATGACGTACCCACTGTCGGCACCTCGGTGTATCCCGCACATACGAACGAGTCTGCCACCGTTTCTTTGGCTGGGACCTGCACCCTCTGTCCGTCGTTACGTATCTGCTTTCGAGTCATGTCAACGTCGCAAGCGGCCCCTCCTTCCACCTGCCGGTCGCCATCAATTAACATCCCCGCAGAACCCTTGTCCCGCGTCGTACTCAACCTTCTCGGCCCTTTCCCCACATCAGCCTCCGGAAACAAGTGCGTTGCAGTGGCAACAGATTTCTCCACGCTCTATGCGATCACTCGCGCACTACCGACCAGTTGTGCAACTGATGTTGCGGATTTAATGCTAGGTGACGGTTATCCTGCTTCACGGAGCTCCGTGACAGCCACTTACTGACCGTGGCTGTAACGATTTGTCCCAGGTAATCGCCTACATCCTCCATTCTTGTTACACTCAACATAAACTGACCACTTCGTACCACCCAGAGACCATCACGGTCTCATCGAGCGCTTAAACCGCACACTCGCAAATATGCGGCCTATGTACACTTCCGACGATTATCGCGACTCGGACGTGGTGCTTCCCTACATAACGCTTGCGTGCAACTCCTCTCTTTATGACACTGAGGATTTTTGCCGTTCTACCTATTGTACGGACGAGAGCCGGCGTTACCTCTAGACACCATGCTCCCTCTTCGGCCACAGCTACCACTGAATATGCCCATGATGGTATTGCACGTGCAGATAATCCTCGGTAGCTTGCGCATGCTCGGCTTAGGGCGTCACTAAGCAGTCAGCAGCGTCGCTACGATGCTCAACATTGCGAGCTATATTTTTCGCCTGGTGAGCTTGTGCTCCTCTGGACCGCATGCCACCGTGCGAGACTATGCGAAAAGCTCCTTTCCCGATATGCTGGACCGTACTGCGTGTTACGCCGAGTGACTTCTGTCACCTACGAAATTGCTCCCGTCTCCTCCACAACATCCAATCCCAACTCATTCAGAGACGTCGTCCATGTCTCACGGCTGAAGCCATACAACTATGTTTCCGACAAAACATTTTGGCCGCTTCGGGACGGAGCTACCGCCGAGGGTCATGCTACGGCACATGCGCGAATACAAGCTGTCTTGCATGCTTGGGCCAGAGAAGACGACGACGAAGTGACAGCCCTGCGAGGCCTGTTCTTGCTCCTCACCTTTATGGTAGTGCTTGTAATTACACTTATATACATAGCCTTGTTCGTGCGTAACAATATAGTTCGAAAAGGCCAAGGAACACTTGCATAAAATCAACACGAGAAACGGACGTCACCAGATGTCCCCGAGTAGAGTTGGGAGGGGACGGTTTATCATCGGCACCACCGAGAAGTAGGGCTTGGCTTACCCCGTGGTAGACTTGGGGGGTGGCTCGGGCCCCCGAGCACCCCACCCCTCCCTTGAAGGCGGTGTGTATGACAAGGGAGATTGTTCGTGAGGAACTGCGTCAGATGTTCCCGCCGTCTCAACCTCAAGTGACTTCCACCTAAGACAATCGTGAGCGAGGAAGTCCAGCGCTCACTCGCAATTCCGGAAACGGAGCATCATCAACTGGAGACGATAACTTATGTCGCTGCTGCTCGCACTCCGTCAACACTACACGCCCGCACCAGGGCTCCACGCCAGGACACCACGCTACTGTAATTCTGTCACCACCGCCACGGACACCATCTCGCCCTCCAGTTGGCGAGCGCTATGCCGCAAGGAAGATGGATTCTTGGTGCGCCCCACGCCCGCTACCACTGAGGGGAGCCCCGACACACCCACCGTTGCTCCCAGCATCGCTAAATGGAATTGCGTAGTTTCGCCGTGAACGTGCCACGTGCGTGGCAAGGCGCACGAGAGCGCGATGTCGCGGAATACCTCGCTGGAGCACAATGGCAACTGCGACAGAGCGAGAGAGAGAACACATACGATCATCAATTAGGATGATGATGATTGTGGTTAGGTTAAGGAAAGGACGCTACCTTCCGCAGCCCATGTCGGGAGCACGGCTAAGCGTCCGGTGGGGTAGGGGAAAGGGACAGTAACAGATAGAAGGAGGGAAAGGCCGCAGTAGAGGTCTCCGGAAATTTTGACCACCCGCGGTTCCTTAACGTGCACTGACAACGAAGAGTACAGGGGCCTCGGGCATTTTTGACTCCATCGAAAATGCAACCAACTTGGCCAGGCCACGCCTAGCAATCACCTACTTTGTTCTATGTATGGCCCGAAACTGAACCGAGTTGTGTGATGCAAGTATTTTCTCCCACGCCGTATGTGGATGGAAGGAAACAACTTCCGGCAAAGTTTAGTGACCGGTGCTCAGGTCTGCCATGAAAGGACTTCCAGGCCTTGCCTCATCGCCGCCTCTCGGGCCTGCTGGCAGGAGTGGCCAGGAGATCATGTGGGGGAGGGTCTCTGCAGGCCCAGAGGATATGCGAAAATGTGAAGCCGGCGCCAGGCGGTCTCGTGTCGCTTGGTCAATTTTGGGTGCGGTAGTGGCACGGCCGCTACATAGAACACACATCGCATGCGTTCTATGTGGCGGCTGCAGTGGCCTCGTTTGTCTCAACGGTATTAAGTTGTATCGTTGTACCCGGTCAACGTTTCCCGATTCGGCCTCTTCAGGTCGGAGGCCCGTGCCATTGCTGGGGGAACGAATCCTCGATCATGGTGTTCGGCGGGCTCGTACCCCGGATTCCCCGAATTGGCCGGGACCCTGCTGCGCCTTAGGCCGGCGACAGCCAGCTGTTCCAGTGTAGCAGAGAAGAATAGGACATGCTGCGCGGAGAAAATTGACCATGGCCGCCTTACACTCTCCCTAGCCTTTCGCACGACGTGTTCCTGACGGTCGATGCTGCGGTTGACGTCCAGGCTCACTAAAAGGGTTGCGCTTGAGGTCAAAGCTCGCTAAAGGGATTTCTGCGGAGTATCAGCATGACGTAAAAGCATTACGTCAACAGCATGACGTCAAGGGCGAGCTGCTCGCTGCGTTGTTGCAGTGCAGAGAAGCGAGGACTTTCGGACCGCGCGTAAGGGCTTTTTCCTGTAGATCTCAGGAATTCGGGTGCGTCGCCACTACAATCCACAACCGGTTTGGCTGGTCGGATTTGGCCTGTGCTTCAATGGACCTCGCTAAGAAGGAGGGCGCGACTTTATGTGTTTTAAGGATGATGCAACCTGAAGAGAAAGGGCTCTGGGCCCTGGGAACAACGTCTATCCACGTCGCTCTACGCTGTGCCACATTTTCTGTATACATGTAAAGAATTCTTCCTAGTGTCATTAAACGTTCTTTGTTATCGTTTTGCCAATTCCGGCCTTCAGGGTTTCTCAACCCGAAGACGCTAACAAGTGGGGTCTGCGTTCAACGCAACTCTGCGTAAGGACAACCCCCATACAAGTTCGATGGGGCATGTGAAGTCGTCCTCGCCGTTGTCATTCACGCTCCCACTCGTAGTGTCGTGGGAATTGCGATGCCACGAGAAAATGTATTAATGGCGGCCTGAGTCGTTTACAACTGCGGACAAGCCTGCCGCTGCCGCAAGTGCAACGGTGGCCTCTTTGGCTTCAATTGAGTTGCGTGCACGTAGCGAGCATGCCGCACGTAGAGGG
>JABSTT010003808.1:0-25930 GCA_013339685.2 Hyalomma asiaticum | reverse complement strand
AAGCGGTTAAACGAAATGGAAGACGACATAAACACTCGGATTTTTTTCTGTTGGGCCTGAGAGCAACGGCCAATCGTGTAAATATGCTCCTAAGACGTGCACTGCTGCCTTTCGCAGAATGTCTCATTCAAAACTTTCGCGCAACAAATGCAGTTGGCGGCATCAGATATTCCCGTGCTTTCTGAGCTTCACAGACGTGGTCGGGCAAAGAAACATTTTTGGCGAAGTTGTTGTCACCTGCCCTTTCCTTTGTTCTCTCTGATGACGAAATTGTACGCAGCGTTTCGAAAATTGAATAAAGTATTCTTCTATGTTGGTCGGCTTTTGGTGAACTGCCAGTACAGTGATTTCTCCTTCTTTTTTCACGAGCCTCTACCAAGGAAGGAAGAAACCTGGCCGCTCGACATCAGACAGTGAAGTATACGAGCCTTCCGTTAAAATTTTGGAGCGCGAAGAATTTACTGCAGACCGCTGCTGTCTTCACCAGGCCGGATCAATCACCAGTTTAGCAATCCCCTGCCTTCCCCATCCCTTTAAAAAAAAAAAGAAGACAAATAAATACTCGGTTTTCTCAACTGCAGATAACACCGAGGCATCAAAAAAATAATAATAAGAAAGGTTCCGTCAATCCGTGTAAAGACCTTTCTAAAATATAAAATATATGCATAACGCCGGAAAGTCTGTACTAGTGTATATATGTAGTAAGTTTATGTTCAATGCCGATAATTTTTCTCGCCTTCAGCAGCAAAATCTTTACTCATCACAACGCTGAAATTACGTATCACGAGGAGAACTTTCTAAATGAGAGTCGTGTAATCTGCGAGAGACGACGGCGCTCTAGCAGGCATCTCTCCAATTCGTTCGGAGAGATTGTTTATTGCTTTATGTTAATGGCATAAAAAGCACGTGATGCTTCCTTTAAATGTTCTTTGCGAAATAAATAAATAAATAAATAAATAAATAAATAAATAAATAAATAAATAAATAAATGGAGGGTTTTCAGCTGGATTTTCTTTACGCCGTGAACCAACACGCCCAACAAGCTACCCTACTCGACAAGAAGTAAACTGGAGACGTCTCCAAACCAGAACCTACGAAAGCCCAGCACACCTCAACCGCATTTCCCCCGTGCAATTCCGCGAAGCTGGTTGTAGCCTTTGTAAACACGAATACGCAGACATAGAACATATCCTATGGAAATGTGCACATATCACAAACTTCTTTGCCCATAATAACCCGGACCCTGTATACCACACGCGGAGGATCGGTAGAAATTTTGGAGAGTCACCCGCTTTTTTCCAATATTGACACACGCGGTTGTTTTGATTTAAGTGGAAAGCCGTTATCGCTTCCCAGTGACACGCGCGTTCGTTTTGATTGTTTACGGGGAGGGCTGTTATCACTTTCTGTTACACGCAACGCAGGCCGCGTTTATCTTGCATGCCACTTCTAGAACCGTGTCGCATGCCACTTCTAGAACCGACGTTTGGCGCACCCCGGACCACTGCCACTATGCTACAACTGCGGCGAAGCCGGGCACACCTAACGCTACTGCGAGCACCGTGAACTGGGACTGCGTGGCTTCGACGTGAACGCGCCGCGTCCGCGCCCAGGTGAGCGACCTCGCGACATCGCCGACTACATCGCCGGATCGCAGTGGCAACGACGACGACCGTGCCGTTCACCTTCGCCTGGCCGCTACGTCTCCCCGGATCGCCGGCAGTACACCGGCCCTAACCGGCAAGCCCCTATCCGGGAAACTAAAGGCAGCAACCGATGGAGGTGCGGTTGCTGCACGACGCAATGCCAAAGATCCTCCGCCGCCGACGACAACGACCACGACGCACGAACCCTCCCGACGTAGTCTCAGCACGCCGCCTGACCAGGGTCTTCACGAGAAAGCCTCGCCGCCGATGCGACATAGCAGCGCCGGACCAAGCCGACGCAGCTGTGACCCGACGCCCCGACCTAACCGGAACGCAAGACGACGCACCACCGACCTCGACGTGGTTATCGATGGCCACACCGTCACCGCCCTAGTCGATACCGGCGCCGACCACTCTGTCATCAGTGGTCTCTTCGCCGCCAAGCTGAAGAAGGTAAAGACTGCCTGGGAAGGACCAGATATCCGAACTGCAGGGGGCCACCTTATAACACCGACTGGAACCTCCGCGGCAAGAGTCACGATTGACAGCCAGACGTATTCGGTGAGTTTTGTGGTCTTGCAGCAATTTTCGCGAGACGTCATTTTAGGCATGGATTTCCTAGACCAGCGCGGCGCAGTCATCGACCTAAGATCCAGGTCATTCACGCTGTCCACGGATAATGCGACGCCTTCAGACTGCACCGTCGCTTATCATGCCTTGAATGTGACAGAATAGCAGGTAACCGTCCCGCCACTGTCCAGCGTCATCATTTCCGTCGTCACCAAAGCGCCTACCAACTTTGATTGATTTATGAGGTTTAACGTCCCAAAACCAGTTCTGATTATGAGAGACGCCGTAGTGGAGGGCTCCGGAAATTTCGACCACCTGGGGTTCTTTAACGTGCACTGACATCGCACAGCACACGGGCCTCAACATTTCGCCTCCATCGAAATGCAGCCGCCGCGGCCGGGATTCGATCCCGCGACCCTCGGATCAGCAGCCGAGTGCCATAACCACTAGACCACCGTGGCGGGGCCCCTACAAACTTTCAAGGTGTCATCGAAGGCGATCAGCACTTGCTCCTAGACCGTCAGATGTACGTCGCAAAAGGCATAGCCAAGCTTCATAACGGCGAAGCCAAGGTAATAGCGACGAACTTCAGCAACGAATATAGGCACCTGAATAGGGGTACGGCGGTAGCGCACCTAACTGAATTTGTGGAAGTAAGCAATGCCTTCGCCCTCACCGATTCTCACGGACCCGAAACGACGACCGCAGTGCCCGCGCCCGCCTTCGACGTCAATCAAGGCCTTTCCAGGCAGCAACAAAAGGAGCTCAAGGCCTTACTACAGCAATACAAGGACTGCTTCTCGTCGTCATCGAGGCTTCGCCAGACCCCTCTCGCGAAACATCGCATCATAACGGACGAATATGCACGTCCTCTCCGTCAGAGCCCCTACCGGGTTTCTGCACGGGAACGCGAGGCCATCAAGCAACAAGTCGACGAAATGCTGCGTGACGACATCATTCAGCCGTCTACGAGCCCGTGGGCATCACCCGTGGTGTTAGTGAGGAAGAAGGATGGAACCCTACGTTTTTGCGTCGATTATCGTCGTCTGAACAAGATCACGAAGAAAGACGTGTATCCTCTCCCACGGAAAGACGATGCTTTGGATCGGCTCTACAACGCAAAGTATTTTTCGTCGATGGATCTCAAAACCGGCTACTGGCAAATCGAAGTAGACGAAAGAGACGAGAGAAGACGGCCTTCATAACACCAGACGGCCTGTTCGAGTTTAAGGTCATGCCCTGTGGTCCTTGCTCGGCGCCAGCGACGTTCCAACGGGTTATCGACACAGTACTCGCAGGTTTGAAGTGGCAGGCTTGCCTCGTCTACTTGAACGACGTAGTCGTATTTGCTTCCAGCTTCGACGAACACCTCCGGCGCCTCGAAGCTGTTCTTCGGGTAATCAAAGCCTCCGGGCTTACCCTGAAGCCAGAAAAGTGCCGCTAAGCCTACGAGGAGCTATTGTTCCTTGGCCACGTTATCAGCAGAAACAGCTGCGATCGCCGACTTTCCTGCGCCCACCGACAAGAAAGCAGTACTAAAAGCAAAACGAAAAGACGCCAGATGTTTCTAAAGCAAAACGAAAAGACGCCAGCTGCTTAACGATAGACGCCAGGCGTTTTCTAAAGCAATGGTTTTATATTCAAAACCATATCGCGATACAGGTTTGTCAATCGTTTCACGTCAATTTTATCGGGCGAATTAACGGAAGAAATTTCACGGTTTAACCGATGATTACTTCCAGGAGCTTTGCCCAATCTCATCATCATTCACCTCGTGGATCTGCCGTCAATTTTCTTTTAAGTTGGATTAGTAATGAAATTATTCACACCAATTAATGTTCTGGAAGCCTTCGTTCGCATTTAGCATTTTGCAGAACGTGTGTTGTCCTGTGTTCGACTATTACTGCGGCTCTTGCAGCTCATCTCTGCCGTGTGTTCTGCTTTCTTTTGCCCACTGCACCTAAAACTTGAATGCACTTTTTTTCACGTTTCCCGCGATCTGCCTCCTTGTCTTCTGTTTATCGGTCGCTTTCTGTGTCCTTGTTTTACTCCCTGTATTTTTTGAACATCTGCTTGATCTGCAACCGCAGACTGGTGTTTGTTGTGA
Source organism: Hyalomma asiaticum (assembly GCA_013339685.2). Taxonomy (NCBI): domain Eukaryota; kingdom Metazoa; phylum Arthropoda; class Arachnida; order Ixodida; family Ixodidae; genus Hyalomma; species Hyalomma asiaticum. The sequence continues at coordinate 21,607 of JABSTT010003808.1, read as the reverse complement.
ATAAACCAAATAACAGCTCAATTACCCTTTTGAATACCTACTTGCGCTATTTGAAGAAACCACTGGAACACAGAAGGGAAGCGCTCTCATGAATATTCCATTATGTAAAGATAGTGTTGATGCCTAACACAATGTACGATCAGGACGCAGTAAAAAGTGGCTACAGCAGAGAAATACAAATATAGTCCCGGTGAACCAAGCAAAAACTCTGTCCGGCACGGAGTACAAAAATTGATATATATATACTCCCAATGTGACTCTTGAAAACTCCGCCAAACACGGAGTATGCAAAAAAAATCACTGCATCTTGTAGGGGTTTACTTCTACTAATAACTACTGCTAGCAGCGGCATCGCCGCTAGCAACCCCCTGCAGTGGGTTCGAGCACTCAACGAGCAGAGAATGAGGTCGTCGCGTCCGCGCGCTCGCCATCTCAGCCATGCATGCCGCGTTACCGCGCGCGTCGGCCCACGGCCCGACTCGAGACAGGGCAGCGCGAGCCGTCGCACGCGGCGAAGGACGAGAGCATTAGGCGCATCTCTCCGAGCATGGTAATTTAATAAACACGTTCAAATAATACAAACAATAACAAGGCCGAATAGAGATCGAATTAAATATAAACGAAAGTTAACAATAACGAATAACAACACGCGAACGCACACGAACACAAACAAAGGACAATAACACTGAACAACACGCGAACACAGAATAACACACAAAAATAACCATGCAAGGAAGGAGAGCCTAACCCCGGCTAGCGCACCCGCGACCGCGAGCCCTCGGAAAAGGAAAATAGAAGAAGAACATACAAACAGGGGCGTCGGTCGCAGGTCGTCGCCGTGGTCGCTGGGGCTCGCAGAAGCACGCCATCCGACCGATGGCCTGGTCGGCCGGAGGGTCACAAAAGTACGTGCGCACTTCTCCAAGTCCCAGCGTGTTCTCTCGAGGCATCTCCAAAACCAGAAACGCCAGAACGCGCAAACGTTCTGGGAATTTCTCGCTGCCCAATGGCAGCCTATGTTAAGACCACATGGGCGAAGCGGGCGGCCGCCGCTCCGTCCAGCAGGGAAAGGGGGATGCGGGGCATTCCTAGCAAAACATGGCGTCGCGCGGGACCCGGCCCCACAATCTCCACTAATGTGAATCATGACGAGTGGCGAAGTGCTGGGTACCTTACCGGTATATCACCATACGTCACTGGCGCGCAGCCACTGCGAATGTGAAATGAGTGATATAAATTTTATATACATACAAATGTACTGATTTGGTTCCTCTGTAATGCTGTTGCATTTTAGTGCCCTTGTTATAAGTCGTATATCATCTTGAGTTCTGTATGCACATACACACATATGTTTCGCCTATATAGCAACGGTTTTCTACGTACCGTGACAGCGAGAGCCGACGACAAAGCTGTCAAAAGGTGCTGCGGTGTTTCGCACGGGAAACGTCAGTGGCTGCTGATGAGCTTGCTTTACCGTGGCCACGCCGACAGCCCGGGCGCATTAGCAGAAACTCTTTAGAATCATTTCTGACCCGACAACCCTACGTATACACCGTCTGAGTGCACTGCCTCCAGGATCGGCCCACACACTGTGCCGTGACGGACGGACAACGCGGACGGACAAGGCTAGACCCTAAGGTACTTCGCCCCTAAAGATACTCCCGAAGAACCACGCAGGAACTCCAACCACAAGGCAGTGTTGCGATATAGAACATACTCCCAATGTTCCGCCGAAAAGCTCCGTCAGACACGGAGTAAAAAATAAAAATATATACTCCGAAGGCACCACGTAGGAACTCCGTCAGGCACGGAGTAAAAAATAAAAATATATACTTCCAAGGCACCACGCAGGACCTCCGTCAGGCACGGAGTAAAAAATAAAAATATATACTCCCAAGGCACCACGCAAGAACTCCGACCGATGCGGCGTAAAAGTTTACTCCGACCCTACGGAGGAAAATTAACTCCTATTGGGGGGGGGGGGGGGGGGTCGCTAGAGGACACGTCATTTACTCCCACCTGGGAGTAATTTTCTTTACAGTGTAGACGGGGGCCATAGCGCGCTGCCTCTCCGGTGTTTTTCCCCGATCAAACGGCCGTACCATTGCTAGTGAAACCCGCCAGCCTGGACGCCTCGGATTCTTCGCTTACATGAGGAATACACTTTCAGCGACACAGTAAGCTGTTGTGATCGTCAACGGCTGCTTCCGAAGGCTCACTGGATATAATTTATACTCGAGAGAAAGGCTTCGCTACACCTTCGGCATTGAGCCGTATGACGGCCACGAGCGCGTCGGCGGTGGAAGTACCGCGACTGCGATCCGTCCCGTTCGCAAGTCTGGTAAGTACATCATAGTACCCTTCTGATGTACATCATAGTACACTTCTGATGGCAGATACCTATATTTCATTTATGTGCAGAGTAACGAGGTGCGAGGAGTGCGTATTTTGTGATCGCCAGCGGTTGTTCGCCGTGCAGGCGTGCTCGACGGACTCGAAAGGGGACGCCGTCGGAATGAAGCGGGTGGTAGCAGAGCACAAGTATGCGGCTTTTCTTCGCTGGCGTTGATGAAAATTAGCCGCTATTGTGTTCGTACGTGCTTGCTCAGGTGCATTTTACATTTTCGCGAACCAGCAGTGCGAACGCGCGTTTGACGTGTAAAGCATAATGCGAGCTGATGATTGGAATGCGTTAATCTAAAAGACAATATATATTCCGCGCGTTTAGATTAACAGATCTGTGTGCGAACGGCTACCTATGAGCCAACCCTAAATGTACACTGTTCTATGCATACTTTTTGCTTATTTACGCATAACACTTTTTTTACCACTGGCGTTACATAGCAGGTCAAGTATAAGGGTTATATATACCGGACTTCAGTGTAAGACTGTGTGTCAAGAGTGTGCTGTGGGTTCTGTGCTTTGCTATGGTTGTGTCGTTAGCGTGTATGTTGGGTCCTGTCAGTTTGAATGTTCTATGCACTCCTCAAGACAGTTCACTCCTCAAGGCAGTTCTTGATCTCAGCGGCACAGCCCACCGAAAAACGACTGCCTACCACCCTCAAACTAAAGGCTTAACAGAACGACTGAACAAGGCTATTGCGGATATGCTCAGTATGTACGTTGACGTTCACCACAAAATTTGGGACGACATTTTACCGAACTTTACATTTGCCTATAACACGGCGCAGCAAGAAACAACGCGAAGGACGCCATTCAGTCTTCTCTATGGCCGCGAAGTGGCGACGATGCTTGATGCAATGTTGCTGCATGACGGCGATGACGCAGATACAGACGCTGACGAGTTCACTCAGCGTGCGAAGGAAGCACGACAGCTTGGGCGCGTCCGTATTAGCAGCAGAACTCGGACGTACAACGTTACAACCTACGCCACCGATATGTCACCTATCGCCCAGGCGAGAGAGTGTGGGTTTTTACTGCTATTCACCGACGAGGGCTCTCCGAAAAGCTACTGAGGCGGTACTTCGGTCCCTACGAGGTTGCCCGACAACTCAGCGATGTCATCTACGTACCTCACAGCCCCTCGAGAACTCGTTCTCCTAAACCCGACGTTGTGCACGTTATGCGTATGAAGCCATACTGCTCTGAGTGACGTGTCACACAAGTGACACGTCATCTGAGCATTGGGACGATGCTCTCTCCACGGAGGGAGGCAAATGCCACGTGCAATCTGCGGCATACAGAGGAAGAAGAAGTGCTCGCTGAGTTCGAAGAAGACGACGAGATCCACGCCCGGTCTTTTCAGTCTTGGTTTTCAATTAAAGTGACCTGCTGTGTTCCTGATACCTGCTGTTCCTGCATCGCGACAATATGTGGTCTGATACCATTTCCAAGAGAAGGCTTCTTGACGTAATGTCTAGCTATGGTTGTGCAAACGCTATCAATGTTCCTACTCGTATTACGCCTGATCGTTCAACTGCAATAGACTTGTGTTTCAGTGATTTCTAGCCTTCTGACGTCCAGTCTGGTGTCATGACATCCGATTTAAGTGATGATTTGCCTCTGTTTGTTTTTCTTCCAAGTACGAAGACAGTACCACCCAAAACATCGCCAACATGGTATAGGAAAATTAACGACGAGACATTGCAAAGTTTTTGAAGCTTGATACTAAAGGAAGATTGGAGAGATGTTTACAATGAAGATAATCCTAACGTTAGTTATACAATGTTCATAGAAAAATTTCTAAGAATATATAATAATGCATTGCCGTTGGCGAACTTTGTTAAATATATACGAAGTAAAAAAAAAACCTGGATACATAAGGAGTTGTAAAACGAACGGTCAGTAAAAATAATCTTGATGCTGATTTCATAAAGTTTAGAGACGTAAATAATCTAAAGCTTTTTAAACAAGTGCGCAATAAACTATCATCCGACATAAAAATTCACAGCATATCCACGGAGTGAATGATGATGAGCTCCGGACGTTCATCGTAGATCGTGCCGAGTTCCGGATTAATTTAGTTAACGCGCACGCTACGAATCCTTATGGTTGAACTATGCAAAAGTGAAATCTCCCATCGGCACTTCATTGCAAGTCAAGATCCAGTGCCTATATATTGTTACGTGGCGAACTGGTTAGGCGACGTATACGGCCACTGGCTGCGACAATAAGCAGCGATGTGTCCTGCGCGGCAACAGCGGAAGCAGATGGGCTTATCGTCTGCTGTTCGCCACTCGGACGGATTTCTGGAACGAACAGGAGGGTACTGACGGCGTCGAGGAGCGTCTGACGAAACGAACGGAGTATCCGAATTGTTTACGGCGCAGACAGAGGGAAGCAGACCAAGGTTGGTGAATTCTTGCCGAACAACGGCCTGGATCAATGACACGGTTGGGGCCGGTGCGTCGGAAAACATATTCTTGTTCGCAGCAGGGTTTGCGGCCTCGAGTTCGCGCCGGACGATTCGTGTGACATGTTCAGATGTAGACTGCTCGTAAGGAACTGTCTCGCAGGAAGACGTTGGAGCCGTGTTCGGAAGGCGCTCAAACTGGTGTGATATGCGCCGGCTTTTCGCTTGCTCTAAGCGGCGACACTCCTTAATCACAGCGTCGACGGTCGCTACGTTATTGAATACAAGCAGATTGAATGCATCATCTGCAATGCCCAACCAGACAGATCTCCGTCAAATGTTCACCTTTAAGTGCCCTTCAGTATGTGAGAGACTTTTTAAGTCTCGGGCATTCTGTCATCGGCTTTTTGGCACAAGGCCAGTACGTCCTGGATATAGGACAAGTATGGCTCCGTTGACGTCTGGGTACGTACCGCCAGTTGTTTCTTAGCAGCGAGCTGCCGCCCAGACGGGTTCCCGAAAAGGTCGCGGAGCTGTTCTTTAAAAGTATCCCAGCTGTAATATCTTGCTCGTGGGTCTCAAACCAGACGCGAGGAGTCTTGTCCAGGTAAAATATCACGTTCGCCAGCATGACGGTTGGATCCCAGCCGTAGGTCTTGCTGCCGCGCTCATACATCCCAAGTCACTGATCCACGTCAACGTTGTTTGCGCCGGCAGATACCGGGATCACGGGGTTGTGATAGAGCGACGCACTGAGTTGTGATCGCTGGTGGTGACGTAGCTGATGTGGACGGAGGCGTGTCATTGCTCGGAGCCATGCTTGTAGACTCGAGGTGGCGTCCACTGCGGAACTCCGTCGTAGGAGACTGAACGGTACCCAGCACCTCCACCAAAAAAATGAAACGGAACAGAACAAACGGTGAAATTATTGGCAGCGCTTGTCTTTTACACTGATCAAGCCGGGAATCACACCACGCTCATCAAAGGTGCATCATCGTCTTCTTTCTTGGGTGTCTTTCACATCCCTGTAACCGTACACCCCACTGCAGGTCAGCGTCATTAATCGCCACGTAACAATATATATATATATATATATATATATATATATATATATATATATATATATATATATATGGGTGGCCGGTGAACGGTTCTCCAGCGCGAGCAGTCGGTATTTCTCAATCAAGAAACTCGCTAGGTGACGCTACCTGCGCCAACGTTGTCTCTCGCGGGTGAGGGCGCGTTCTCCTTTTTTGCGAGCTGGTAGAGCGTTCATCTAAGAAAGAGCGTTTCCTTCAACGCACGCCTTTCGCTCTCTCTCTGTCTCTCTCTCTCTCTTACAAGACAGCAGATGGAAGAGTGAGAGATAGAGAGAGGCACGCGCCGGGAGAGAGAGAGAGAGGCCCGCGCCGGGAGGCACGCGCTCGCCCTCGGTGCGTGCCTCCCGGGAGATACTGCCGTTTACGCCTGACACCTGACGTAGGACAAGGTTAGACTAAGAGGAGCTTCTGCCCCTAAAAACGAAAGAGGTCTACTATGTGAAAATATTTGCTGACAGATTGACCCGAGACAAAATATGGAAAGCGTATAATAACCTTATGGGTAAGACAAACAAGAAGCCTGTTCATCAAATAGAAGAGGGAGGCAGGATATTCTCAGGTATTTCCTTATCGAGCAAATTTAACGAACACTTTCTTACTGTTAGTGATGGTGAAACAAGCGTTGATGAGAACTACGTGTCATTATATCGTAAGGAAAAGTTTGCAAAAACAATCTTTCTTTCACCGACCTCTCCCGACTGAAGTAGCACAGTTAATAGTAGGGGGTTTTAGCAGCGGCGGCTTACCGTACGGCAAGTACGGTAATGCCGTACAGTCGTATTTGGCACGTACAAAATTGAGCTTCTGAGGGCTTTACCAGCAAGTTTTAACATATGACGACGTCTCCGTACTCACCGAGCAATTAGCGCAGGTCTTTTCGGCTAAAATAGCCGCGTGTCGACCATGACGGTACGGCATCACCATCATTGCCGTACGGTAAGCCGGCGCTGCTTAAACTCTCTATTGAAATTACGGAACAGCTGCTCGGCTGGAATTGACGGCATTAAATCGCAGGTAGTAAAAGAGATCTCCGATATAGTGACACCGATATTTTCACATATTTGCAATCAGACGCTAAATAAAGGAATTTTTCCTGATAAGCTGAAGATTGCACGCGTCTCTGTTGTGCACAAAGGAGGCAATCGCAACTTGTTTTCGAATTATCGTCCTATCCCTGTTTTGTCTATTTTCAGCAAGGTGGCTGAAAATGTTATCAACACGCGCGTAGTGGCTTTCCTTAAGAAAATAAATGCAATATCGTCCAAACAGTACGGATTTCAAAAGGGAGAATCACCAGGAAGAGCTTTATTTCGTGTGAAAGATGAAATAATAAACAACATAGAAGATAAACGTTTCACAGTGGGACTATTCCTCGACCTAAAGAAGGCTTTTGATTCTGTTAATCATCAAGTTCTTTTACTTAAATTGCCATACTATGGAAGAAGAGGCACACCGTTAAACTTGGTTAGAACGTACTTATCATCAAAAATACAATGTACTAATGTGAACGGTGTTTCATCTAGCTTCATGGATATATGTGCTAGAGTTCCGCGGGGCTCAATTTTGGGGCCCCTCTTATTTCTCTTTCATATTAATGACATGGTCAATATTCCTCGCACTCCCTCAATGGTTATTCATGCTGATGATACAAATATTTTCTTTTCTGGGCCCAATTTACACTCCGTTGCGAGCAAGGCAAAACTATCGAAATGGCTGACAGCAAATAAAATCGAACTTAATGTACACAAGAAAAAGTTCTCATTATTCAGACCAAAAAACGAGATAATGGACAGCGAACCCATCATCCGTTTTCGCAATTGCCCTTTTTCGCGTGTGGACTCAATACGATTCTTAGTTGTCATTTTTAATAAAAATTTAACATGGACCGATGACATAAACCTCGTACGTTCGAAGGTGTCTAGTTCAGTCGGTATATTATATAAAATGAAAAACCTATTGCCATTATGGTTTAAGAAACAGATTTATTACGCTGTTGTGAAATCATACCTTCACTCTTGCTAATGGGTCTGGGGAAGCACGACGCAAGCCAATTTAAAATCACCATATGTTTTACAAAAAAAAAAAAGACATTAGATCCCTTGGTAATATTAACTATCAGGCTAGCACAAAAGAACACTGGGAGAAACTCGCCATACTAAGCATACATGATTTAAAGTTTCTACGACTGGCTCTAGAAACACATCATTTACCTAACAATGACACTGCCTTTTCAGTCATGTTACAAGACCCCCAAAAGCTGCTACCTTATGCACTTCGACATGTCAATTACCGGAGCAATAAAGTCAGAACAAACTATGGTACACAACCACAGCACTACCAAATTACAAGCCTCTTGAACAACAACGAATGCATAGAAGAAATAATGACAAACCACCAATCCGGGAAAATAATAAAGCGGGAAATAAGTCAACTCCTGCTCTCGTAGTTTTTATTGCACATATGTCAGTGTTAATAGTAAATTTGTCTTCACTGGGTAAATTGCCATGTATGTAACTTTTTTCTTCGCGCATATAAGCTAGTTTCTTGTGCAGAGCAATGATTGAATGATTGCAGTTTTTATTCATTAATATAAACTGCTACATTACCTTTGTGAAATTTATTACTGTACGCGCACTTTTACGTGTTTTTTTCTGTACGGTTCCAAGGTACTTCAGTTACACCGTTTATTTTGCCAATGCTTGTGTGCAAACTGTTGTTGTAAGGTGGGAGAATCCCGTCAGGCATTAATGCCTTTAGTCCTCTCTCTCCAGAGTGTATTTGAACACTTGAATAAAAATCAGTTTCAATTTCAGTTTCAAACATTAGAGGTGTTTAGGAATAAGATTTCTGAAACAGATTGGACAGAAGTATTCGTTCTTGAAGACAACAATGAGTGCTCTGGCTTGTTAGTAAAAATTTCAGAAAAGAAAACATTATTTACAGTCTTTCCCATCTCGGACTTACCGCAAACAAAAAAGGGCGCGCAAACCATAGATTTCACATGAGCGCATCAAGCTTATTAAGCTCCAGCATAAGCTTTTCGACAACTTTCTATAATTGCGTAATACGGAAGAGCCATCTGAAGCATTCAAATACCTTTGTGTCGGCAAGACGTGTCAAGAGTACTCTGTTGAGACTGCCTAATGAGATACGTGGATGACTACCTATTTTTTATTAAGTGTGACGAAGGTTCCTTTGAATCCGAAACCTCCAACATACTAACACTTGGCAGTACTTGCTTAAAGCCTCTGGAGCTCACTCACGAATTCCCGACAGGGGATTGCTCTTTGAGGTTCCTCGATTTACGCTTTTATTTTCACAAAACGCGCACATGCTGGTCTAAAGAATTCAGGGGTAAGAAGCCATTGGTGCCTTTCTCATCCGCCCGCTCTAAATTGAAAGGAGCATCGCCAGACACTGCCTTGACAATGCGCTAAGAAAATCATGTTGCCATCAAATGCGCACCAGCTTCGACCGCCAAAAGGCTCGCCTAACGCAAGCGGGCTACCCTGATCACCTTCTCGGGTCCATTCGCAGAAGGCCTGCTCAAAAAATCAGCTTCGAGCTGCCAGCAGAACGCAGCGGCCGGTGTGAACGGCCGAACGAAGTTTGCAACGATGCCCTATTTGCACAAGATATCCTATAACATCAAAGAGGTGGGTGGCCATGCACGCATAAGCCTGGTTTTTACAGCCCCGTACAAGATGCGAAAACTGTGCAAGATCAGCAACTCATCTAAAAGCGAAAAGCGCGGCTGTGGTACCAATCACAGAACTGGTAAGGTGCCACGAAAGGAGGGTGTTGTTTACCAGATTCCCTTGTCGTGTGGTAAACACTATGTTGTGCAAACTGGGCGTTGCTTGAACGTCAGGGCCAATGAGCACAAAAACAAAGTGAAAAAATTATTCATCTTAGACTGTCAAACTTTTTTGACAAACATTCCGTCATTACAAAATCGCAATATGGGTTTAGATCAGGTTTTTCAACAGAAAGTGCCCTACTGTTTCAAAAATAATTGATTCTTAAAAATATTGAAGCTAAAAAATTCACACTCGGTATATTCTTAGATATGTCCAAGGCCTTTGATTCATGAAACATTAATAAGAAAACTGCAGTGCTATGGAGTTCGTGGTGTTGCCCTCAGCCTAATTCAAAGCTACTTAGCAAACAGACATCAATGTGTATCGATAAGCAGAACTCTGTATTCTATGCTGCCTGTTAAATACGGAGTTCCCCAAGGCAGCATATTGGGTCCGCTTTTGTTTGTTATATTTATTAATGATATTGTAAATGTTGACCCATCAGCGCAATATATAATCTATGCTGATGATACAAGTCTTTTCAGGAACAAATCTTCATGATCTCGTGAATCTAGCTAACTTGACACTAGACAAAATATACGGCTGGAGACTTAATAATTCTTTACAAATTAACTGCTGAAAAACTGACGCTGTTCTTTTTCGCTCTAAATCCCCGCTTTACGAGCTCACTCAGTCTTATAATCTTATGTTGAATAATAATATAATTGAATTTTCTTCTACAGCAAAATCTCTAGGTGTAATGTTTCATGAATATATGAAATGGGATCACCATACGGAAATTTTACATAATACACTCTGCAAGGTCTTGCGCGTACTGAGAAAATGTCAGCGTATATTGCCAGTTCCTCAAAAGCTTACGATATTTAAGGCGCTCTTCTCATCACATCTATGTTATTGTAACCTAATTTGGGGTAACGGAACACAGCAATCCATAAATAATCTTGTTATCCTACAAAAAAAGGCCCTACGTTCTGTTGCAAACCTACCACATAATGCACACACTTCAGAACTATTCGTTAAATATAACGTAATTAAATTGAATGTTTTATATGAATACACTTTATTACTTTCCTTTAGATCCGATATTGTAAAAAATCGCAACTATATACAAAGTGTAGCTAACTTGCAACTAAATCCTTCTTCGCGCCAAAACAGACATTCGGAACAATGGTATGTGCCACGGCCGCGCACAAACTATGGCTATCAAACATTAAGTGCTTGCCGAAGACATTAAATAAATTCAAGATTTCTTTTGAAAATGTTCGCACACTCTCTAACACTTCTCTTTTAAGCATGCTGTGTTAAATATGTTTGTATTTAAATTTCACTATTTGTAAATATGTCTTTCTTTGGATATGTTTTTTTTTTCTCATTTGACACCGATGTTGTACTGTACTTTTCCTTTACTGCCATGCTGCCATAGTCAACCGGGGACACGGGGCTAGACAAGCTGTCTTTAATGCAGCTTTTTTTCCCTCGTTCCAACCACTTAAGTGAAATTTCCGTGTATGTGGTAAAATAAAGGAACTTGAACTTGAAGAAATGTGGCGATGGTTGGTTGTCTGCGCATTGTGGCACGTGTCGGTGTTCTCCTCTACTGCATTAGTCTACCATTATAAGCAAGCACCATGATGAGATCACGCGCCTGGTTATTAGATGTGAAGCATCTTAAGCCAGAGTTCAATCCGGTGGTGGAGGTGGTGCGCGGCGTGACCACCCATACTGCGCATGCGCAAACCCTCTCCACAGACCCCCTCTCCACTCCCACTCTCCACACAACTCCTCTCCGAACTTAAGAACATGATGAAGCCGCCACTAGAAGAACATACACACAAAGGTGGAAACACAGCAACAGGACAAGCGGCACGTCCTGTTCCTGTGTTCCTACCTTTGTGTGTATGTTCTTCTAGTGGCGGCTTCATCATGTTCTTAAGTAAATACCAACTAGGCCAGCAAGCTGTATCCTCTCCGAAGGGCGCGCGTTGACTATGGGAACGCTCTTTCTGCGATGAACGCTTCACCAGCTCACAAAGAACGGAACGCGCCCTCGCCCGCGAGAGACAATGCTGAAGCAGGCAGCGTCTGTTAGCGAGTTCCTTGATTGAAAAAATTACACCATCTCCCGTCAAACCGATGCAAACGCGGTGTGCACCCCCTCCCCCCCCCCCTGCCGCTTCGCATCGCCTAGTGGTCCCCTTTAGCGGGAGATAGTGTAATTTTGAAACTGCTATCATACTTAACCCTTTGGGCCCTGGTGTCCTCGAACGAGGACAAGACTAAAGAAGGTCTTGCTTGCGCTACTAACAAGAAAAAAGAAACTGAAACCCAGCTCGTATAACTCGCAAAACGCCTCCAGACGAATTGACATCAATTCTCGCGTGATCGCGTTCGTCAGAGGAGCAGCGAGGAGCAACAAAGGTAGAAGACGACGAAGTGGACGCTGGGCGAGGTAAGTGCCCTTTTTGATATTTTTTTACTCACGAGTCGCTGTTACTATTGCGGTGAGAATTTAGCAGTATATTTTTAACTCCATATAGAAGATATAACGACTAAAGGCATTCTCGGGGAATGCGCATTTCAGTGACTGCGTGCATCAAAGCGTCTGTCCTCATTTGAGTACATGAGGGCTCGGTGGTTGCCGCATTTCGCGAGTGACGGTGTGGCGTCTCGAGGCAGTACCGCTGTTTTCGCTTATTTTTCAGGTGCTGGAATGAAGCCTGAAATATTCTACTCTGCGACGAGAGCCCGTAGGCCCCGATTGGTGGCGCTCAAATACGCGGATGAAATGTTCGTCCAATTGGACAATGGCAACCCATCGGTCGTCGGGGATACTGAAGATGAGGAGGACGATGACTTCATTTTTGAAGAGGCTGGCAGTGATGACTGCACCCTTGAAACTCGACAAACGTCAGATGAGTTAGACGAGATACAAGCGTGCAAAGAAACATCGTGCTTGAAAGTTGCAAGGGCAAGCCAAGAATCAAGTGTGAAAAGTGCAATGTCCACCTCTGCCTCACTAATCCAAGAAACGGCTTCAAGGAACTTTATGTCCACCACTGAAGGTCACACACGTTGCGTGCAACGTTGCGTGCGGTCACAAATTGCGTGCATAAGATGGAAAATAAACCGTTACACAAACATTCGCTTTTGCCTCCACTGCAACCCTTAGGCCCTGATGTCCTCATTTGAGGACATGGTTCCAAATTTTACATTAAGCTAACCTAGCATATTTTTTAAATACATACCAGTTTTCTATGCTGTAAAGAAGCAGAATATCACAACTAAAGAAATTAATCTGTGATAAAAGAATTCCAGGGCCGAAAGGGTTAAACTAGGAGAAAATTGTGTCAGCACACTTTCATTATTGTTATCTAAGAAAAACCTATCATTCATTGAGGCCTCCAACACTGCGCATTCCTGAGCGTCCATATTCTACATATTGTTCGTCCGAAATCAAATAAAACATTGTTGACAATTAGCGCTCGTGTGCGTTTTACTCTCCTGACCTGTCCGCGTCTAAAAAGTTCCGCGCTTAAATCTGAAATTGCAGCAATAAGGCCAGAAATCTATCTTAGCTAACTTATAAACCTGGTGCAAGTTCAACAGGCTCGTTCTTATTGAATCAAAAACTAAATATGTGCTGTTCCGCGCCCCTGGCATTTTAGGAAAAACCGATGAACATATAACTCTCGGGACACTTCAAATCAAAATAGAATAGCATATTCATATTCTCGGTGTAATTCTTTCAGAAAATATGTCCTGGACGGAACATGCGAGAACTTTATTACCAAAACATAGTTGAGCAGCCGGTGTATTAAGCCGGAACCGCCACACTTGTCCTGTTAACTTTAAAAAAATGCTTTATTTCGCACTATTTAACTCTCACCTGTATTACTGCATACTAATCTTGGGAAACAGAACATTGTCAAACCTACAGCAAATATTCGTGTTACAGAAAAAAGCACTTCGCTCAATAGAAAACGCCTCCTTTCTAGAGCACACCGAACCTTTCTTTCACAAACATTATATTATGAAGATTCACAACGTATACAAGCATAAATTATTGAGAACTTACAAAAATGCCACATTATGAAGAATAAAGTTATTCGAAGCAATAGCAAATCTTTGAGCAAATTCAATTTCCTATCCTTTCAGGTATCACCCTCCATACCACATTTCTTTCTCGCGTACCAATTACAGGAAAGAAAAACTTGATTATGTACTTGCAGCCACACTAAATGAACTAGATCAAATATATGTTCACAACATTACCAATAAAACCTTACTGGATTTGTTTATGTAAATGTATTGCGTATACTCACGTTTCTTTTTCTTTTTTTATATGTACAGGCACTGGCATTACTAATGTGATGTGAAATAATGTACACACGGATGTCTGTTTGTTTTTCTTTTAACACAAGTCAATTATATAACTACATTTCGGTTATAAAAATGTGTATACTGTGCTAGATTTGCTTATGTTTCGTCCTGTCACTGCTGCTGTACGGGTGCCCAGAGCTTAGTCAACTGCGTAAGCGCAGCTTTTTTCTCTGGTCCCGTATTTTCGCAGTGACAACGCACTGTATTGACTGAAGGGAAAATAAAACTTGGTTTGATTGATGATTGATTGATTGAATGTTGCGAAATTATTCATAAGTTGTTTTGCCAATAAAACGTCAGCAGCCATTTCCATAACGGAGCAGTTGAATGTAGTGGAATTTTGAACTCCTGCTGCATTTTTCTTCCTCTTAATACCTTTCGGTATTTGTACTTCATTCGAACAACTTTCACTGTCACACCACGCTCTTACGGTCTCGCTCCTGTTCGTCTGGTATGTTTGTTCTGTCAAAAGCATACTGTGATATTCGGGACTCAAAGCATTGGGAAAAGCAAGGACGCGTGATGCAAGCGCGACTGTTCTTTTTGCACTACTTCCCCGGTATTTCTACCATTAGGTGCGCTTTATAATATCTCAGTGAAAATTCCAATGTGAGGGTAATTGATGAACGGTGCGTGTCGGATTTGTACTTCGCTTGTTTCATCAATGAGAGTACGCAAAGAAACGCAGCACATTCGTGATTCTCATGATATAAATATCTAGGCTCTTTTCCCCGCAAGTTTCTGCTGCTTTATACAGTTGCGAATTCCGCCTAGCTGTTGTTTCGTCTTTTGTGCACACGTATATATACCGACAATCCTGCAGATATTCCCACCGTGCACGGGCTCCTACTATTCGACAATGTGGCCTTTTTGGGCTAGTTGGTTCCTCGCAAGAAATGGTGTCATAGCGCAAGCAGACGAGAAAGACACAACAGGACAAGCGCTGACAGGACAGCGCTTGTCCTGTTGTGTTTTTCTCGTCCTCGTCGGCTTGCGCTTAGACACCATTTCTTCTGCTATTCTCCTAGGGAGATCCCAATGCCGGCCCTGCAATTAGATCTATCGATGAACCTGAACTACAGACACAGCAAGTTTTCCAAAACAGATTGGTACACGGCGTGCGAAACAGCCGCTTCAATGCAGTTGATACTTGGTATCTACAGACGTGACAGTCGAGCGAGGCGATCACTGCTACACGCAAACCGGATGAAAGCATTACCGAGAAGTGTGCAGAAAGGACTACGACGTCATCATTTACAAGCGACGTGGGGGCCTCGGGGCACTGTTTGTTTCCTTTTTGGAGTGAAAAAGACAAGGACGGCACGTCGTTAACGCCGTTGCAACGCTCAAAGAAATCCCCGACGAAGCAACATTCTCACTAAGCCTCGAGGCGTTTTCCACGCGAGCTGTCGGTGGAGCAGGAAATGGCGCAGGAAACGCCTGGCACACGGAAAACCACACGAGGCACGACAAGAGACGGATACTTGCTACCGGCTTGGTCGGGTGCGCTCGAGAGAAGCTGCGTCTCGAATCGGTGAGTCCTCGTCGCCACACCTCAAACGGAATAGCGCGCTTATAAGTAGTAGCAATATGATTGGCTAACTTCTGCGGCATTATTAAGCTACCGTGGTAAAAAGTAATGGCACACTTTTCGAGGTTGCATAATGCTCATAGCAATTAATTGTAAGTAAAAGCACATTGTCAGAAATGTGCCAGGTTGGAAGGTTGCGGACTCTCGAGACACAAATTCGCATGCGGCCGGAACAGCCATCAGGTTGTTTGAACAGGCTCTGCATTCGTGCCAGCGGTGCCAATGCTCGAAAACGCAGTGCTACTTTTCACGAATCATGGCAGCAGTAGATGTGACGGCATTAAGTGCGTTGCATTTTACTCACTTCGTGAAAAAACTGTGCCTTACGCGCTTCCAGTTCACGCAGACATTATAGTGTAGTTCCTCATGGTTTTTTTTAGTACTTCTTAAGTCATAACAGACATTACGTTTGAGTAGATGGTGTTTAGTGAAGAGGGTGGAATGATCTGCTTATTGAGAGCAATCGCAAGATGCCGTTGCTCGCCGACAGGTCAATTTTAGTGAAGTGCGTGCCTTCAAAAACAAAACAATATACTGGAGCCCAAGCTGCGGCGCCCTTTTATACCGCGCCGATGACGGGAGTGTACAAACCGATGGGGACATAGAATTATTTACGATAAATATTTAGTCTTTATGTTTTAGGAACACAAAGAATTCATTTGTGCGCCATTCAAGTTGAAGTTCACGAGGGGCATAAGAGACTAGGATAATCTTCTGTGCTAAAGTGATCTCCTTGCTTAGTTGATGTATACCGTTGGCTCTTCACCGCTGATGCTAAAGGGGAAACAGAAATGGGCCTTACGGAATTATTCTTAAACAATTACTGAGTCTTAAACAATTCGTCACTATCAAGAGCGTATTTTAAGACCACTGCAACACGAAGGGCTCTCTCAGCAAGTTCCAATTTGGCGTGTCCTAAGCGAGTTGGTTCCACTTAACGCTGCGAATTCCTTAATTTTGTTGCCCCACCCAATATTTCGCCTCTCTCTGCGGCGTCTGCGGTCTTTTGGTATCTATCTTGTCGTTCTTACTGTCCATCTCTCTTCAGCATGACGTGTCAAGCCCAGGTGACCTCTGGATCTTTCCTTTAATTGGTGTAAGAATGTCGGCTACTCCTGTTTGTTCCCTGATCTATTCCGCTTGCTTTTTATGTCTTAACGTTACATCTAGAATTTCTCGTTTCCTTCGCATAGAGTGCGCTCCTTAATTTTATCTCAACTATTTTTTTAATACTTTTTGTTTTTTGTTGTCCGGAATGGAATAACTTACTCAGCCCTCAGACCGGCTCCGACAAAGTGCCGTGAAGATGACACTGAGAATAGTTTCATTACACCGATTCAGAGGCTTCGAGATGCAGTTAACACAAATTTTGTGCTATCTTGTTGCAGATAGAGGCTACCGAAATAGGTAACGGGCCAGTATCACTGTGAAAGACGTAATAATATGGAAACATAAAGGCAACAGTGTTACCTTATGTTCATAAATTTTCGCACAGCACGGTCACGCAGATCCCACTCATTCTGGGAATCGGCGTCACGTGACGCAGTAAGCGAGGAAATTCCCCATGAAGAATTGTTTGGCATTCGGCCAAGTGTTACTAATAGGGTCAAGGTGTTTGTGCAAAGCGTACGAGTGCCCACTCATGAGCAGTGATGGGCACGTAACCAGTAAAAAGTAACAGTGTTACAGTTACAGTTACCTAAGCCAGAAAAGTAACTATGTTACAGTTACAGTCACTCAGCTTCCAAAAGTAACTTCTTAGACCTACAGTTACTGTTAAAAAATAACATCGTTACTTTTCCGTTACTGTACAAGATTAATACACCGCAGAGAAAATTATGTAGTTCTTTCAACGGAAACGTATGAAGGCGTGCGGTGAGTTGCTCGTGGCAAAGCGCCAGGTGAGAGGAATGCAACGGGGCTCACTCAAAAGCCCAGCAATCGTTGCGTTCGCCTCATATTCTGTAACAACGTTTTTGTTGATTGTCGGAAATTTATTTACAAAACACTTTGGGATAGCCTGGTGCCACAGAGGACGGCTGCACGCTCGTAAATGAAATGGGAGCTCATCCTGAGACGCGACAAAGAGGATAGGCCCCTTCGAGCCACATTGCTGCCGGCACTTTGCGTAGTGCTTTTTGGAAGCACCGCCGCTATCAGAACTGAACATGCGCGAGGCATTGCGAAGCGCCTGTTCACAGGTTGTTTCCGCACGGGTGGTCATGAAGAAATGACTGGCCACGCGAAAAATATTAAGGATGCTGCACCGGCCTCTGAACAACAGTGACTTTCATCACTACCATACTGACGTGTCGCGCACCTTTCTATGCATGGGGGCGGGGCGACCAACTTTTCACCGCCCTTTCTGCCGCCGACCGGCGGTGCTTTGCTTCCCTTCGTAGAAAAAGTCGTCATTTCCGCTCTAGAACCACGTCAGGCCATTCACAGAAAAAGAAGAAGGAGAAATGGAAGGCCATGAGATGTAGATGTCACGCACAGCATGGCGATACAAGCTATGCATCGTGAAAGTATTCCACTAGTGAGATACAAATACATTTTGTAAATTTATCTAGATACGAGGTACAGATGGTCATAAACATTTAAGAGAAACATCGCGATAGTCTTGTATAGCGATACTGCCGAGCCCTGCTTTTAAGAAGTGTTGCTGCTGTATATATTTTTTTGAAAGAAGTAATTGTAACGGCATTTACAGTTACAGTTACTGTGTAAAAAGTAATAGTGTTACAGCTACAATTCCCTTAAATGAAAATTAAGTAGTTACCCGTAGCACGTTGCTAGTAACTAGTTACTGCCCAAGACTGCTCAGGAGTATGCTTAAGGTGAGCTAACCAGGGAACTCGACAGCAGCGTGGACACGGAATAGTGGCTCATGGTACGGCGCAACGTTCGGACTCACGTTCGTCTGAAGTACAGACGTCTCTTTTGTCGAAGAGGAATGCACTATGCGGTACGTTGATGTTTTACCATAAGCGTCGTTCGTTGAAGGGTTCCTACGGTATGGGGAAGTTTCTCAAGAGAAGACTGAATGGTAGCAAAACATACGTATTGCTGTGATAGTGCTTGTAACAGACTTGAAGCGCACATATAATGCTGATCACAGAAGTGCAAAAGTTGCATATATGTCTCTTGATTGGTACATTTAGATTTCAGTCGCAAGCGAGGACAAACAATGTTCCTTTTTTGTTTTAAGAGCGAAGCCGGCTGTCTGGTGTCAGCGGCGAAGTGCAAAATGTGGGCCGATCATGGATGCCGTCCACCGTGTAAGACGCAGAAAACTCAGTGTGCAGATAAGGACAGACCAAGAAGGGTACTGACTATTCCTTGCTTTATCAAAATGCTTATGTGAGGTGGGTAAACGTCTCCTCAGAAAGGAATAAACCTTCGTCCTGCGAAATTTGCCAAGAACTTCCAGAAAAAAAAATCACATTACACGACAGGTGCAAAAGAGTTTTGCAAGTTACAGATGGTTTAACTTTAAAGGCCTATAATTATGAATGTAGCGGATTGTACCCGCCGAAAGTTTTTCAGTTATTTTACGCCAGTTGTACTTTTGGTCCATGATAACTTGAATTTATGTCGTCTGCGGTTCGTTTTTGTTTTAAATCGCCAATATTTAATTTTAGAGTCACTGCCTCTGGCTGACCCCGATTTTCGAGGTATTTTTCGGCCGATAACTAAAGAAGTGAAGCTGAATACATTTCCGTCGAGTTTTCCAAAGGTGTTCTGCAAGTTGAACTAAAATATATGCGATTAAAGGGGGTATTCATTTTGTAAAATATCCCAAAAATGCCACAACTGCAGGAACTGCAATAATTGAAATATTAATATGTTCTTAAAAATAATTATCGCCAATTTTTATGAAAAAGGTTTATAATACGAAACATTCCTCATAAAAATTCTGTCGCAATAGTATTTTGCATGAAGCCTTGTTAATTGATGGTCAGTTATCTAGTGACTCATCATCATCATCATCATCCTTTATTTACCCTTAAGGGCCCCTCATGGGGCATTACATAAGGGGGGGGGTATGTAACAATAGTAGCATAAGCCGGGTCACTATGCATCCATCATCATCACATCATCAATACCCTTGGCTCATGGGGAAAAACAATAGAAACAACGACACAAATAAAAACAAGCAAAACAAGAAAAACAAGAAGAAAACATGAAAACAGGGCTGCTATTCGGCCTGCTGACAGTAGTGCTGTAACAATAAATCTTTAAATTTAACATAACTTCTTTCACTTACAATATCGTCAGGAAGTACATTCCAATCTGATATGGCAGTCGGTAGAAATGATTTGTTGAAAGCGTTAGTTGAACCATGAATGCGTTGAACACTGTGACAGTTAAACAGACCATACGGAAGAGACCCTTTGGGTTATTCGTCATTACCCCATTGAGAACAGTCGGGCAAGAATGAAATATACTTACGATTTTTATTTAATTTTTGGAAATCAGCACACTGTTAGGTAGCCTTAGATAGGTAAAAGATAGGTCAATTTTCTCAATAATACAAACAATGCAACAGCTTCTCGTGCAGAAATTTTATGAGGCATGTTTCCGTATTATAAGTAGTTTTTATAAAAGATATGTAGTTTTTATAAGTAGCTTTTTATAAAAAAAGCATTTGAAATCTCTCAATTTTCGCTATTCCTGCTGTTGTGGCTTTTTTTGGAATTCCTAAAGGAACCGAATACTTCGTTTAATCACATACATTTGTGTTCAATTTCCAGAACACATTTGGAAGACTCGACGGAAATACCTTCAGCTTCACTGCTTTAGTTAAATAGGCAAAAAAAAAAAAAACCTTCGAAATCGGGGTCAGCCAAAGGCAGTTACACCAAAATCAATGTCTCGCGACTCCCTTTGTAAAAAAAAAACGCACAGTAGACGACATAAGCTGAAGTTATTGTGGACCAAAAGTGCAACTGGCGAAAAATAACTGAAAAAACATTTCGGCGGGTACGATGCGCTAGTTTCGTAATTACGCAGGTAGTGGTCCAAAGTTGTAACATTAGAAGTGTTCAAATCTGGGTCATTTGGTACATGGTGTTAAACGTGAAACCAGCCAAAGGACGACGCACAGAAGAGAGAAGTAGCTCACACGACGGCTGGACTAACAACTGTGTTTATTAACAAAAACCATCTTCTAGAAAAGCCAGGAGAGCATGCGCATCCAAACAACCAAACAGCGAACACCGAAGCTAACGCAATTGTGATAGGAAGCTAAGTTCCTTGTGCAACAAAGAAAGTGAAGCAGTGCTGACACAATTGGCACCTTGCACGCTAATGTGATATGCCCCGAAAATTTCGCGCTCAAGCTTACCCCTGCCTTTACCAAGTATCCTAACATTGGAAAATAACGCGAAACAACCACACAGCGTCGCGACAAATTAGCCCCGTCCGAAGGCTTCAATGAGCAGTCGTGCTCGCGCAGCCTGTCATTAACACTGCTGCCAGTCTGGCCGATGTAAACCTTTTCACAGGTCAGCGGAATCTCGTGCGCGACACGTGTGGCGCAAGATGTGTACTCGTTTTCATGCTGAATGGGACAGACTATGATTCTAGTGGCGCCACACGCGAACAAAGCCTAATAAGTCTGGAAGGGGCTGAAAAAAACAAACATGAACAGCCTGTTTCGCAGTAACCTTTTTGACACCCATGGGAAATTTAGTGCAAATAACGCATGCATGACTTCAAGAGGATTCCGCTGGTCACTTATTTGTTCTGCAATTTTCTTCATCAGCTCTTTGACCTTTTGCAATAGCGTTTGTGCTACAGCTATAAGCAACTGTTTTGGAAAGCCTGCGGAAGACAAACGCTCGACCTGACAGTCGAAACTTTTTTTATGCTGTGGTGGCAACTCTTTTGCAGTGCC
>JABSTT010003807.1:0-21628 GCA_013339685.2 Hyalomma asiaticum | reverse complement strand
GCACCCATAATGGGAGAGGTTTCCCGTCACCTTGCACAAAACGTTCCATCATCACATTTCTGCCTCAGATCTGTGTCCTCTGCCTCTGTTGTGCGCGCTGCATGATATCCGAGATTGCACCGCGGCAATCTTGGGAGACCACGCCCCGACCATGCTTAAGCTTATCTGCGCAGCACACACGGCAGCATGATAGCGGGCATGAGGGAAATGCGATAGCACAGGGGGAATGCAGCACTTTACCGTCTCGCTTCCACGCGACTACGCTCGGTAACTTGCGGCAGTTTGATCGGGACAAAAGAGTTATGAATTGATGCACCGAACGTGTTCGTGACATCGCGGATCGAGTGAAGCGGAAAAGCCATTGCACAGACGTTCGAGGGACTTCAGAAGTTCAAAGTTGGCGGTGCATTTATTAAGCAAGTGTGTTCATTACACGAGTACTGCATTCATTTATATGAATATGAAAAAATCGGTTATTAAGGCACTATTATTTCCGTGTCAAGAAAAATGGCAGCGCATTGCAATGGATGTTTCACTCTTTCTTATTTTGGTCGTGGGAAACGGGTGCATGTTACGATCGAGGGTGCAGTAGATTCAAGCAAATACGGTAAATAAAAATATATAGATATGCACAGTGCAATAGGTAAAGACAAGGACGCTGTGCGTTTAAATGCAGCATAATACGTGCAGGAAGGATGGATCGCAGTGGCAGTGGTAGACCATTAGAAACACTACATGGAGGGAAGATCTATAAAAACGAACTCCATTAAAGATGCTGAATAAACCGTCAGACATAGCTCTTGCGATGTCTACCAGATCTGTGTTAATAATTAGCTACTCTCGAAATGCCATCAGAAACTTCACAGGGCCGCACATCAAAAATCGTCACCAATTTAGTGAAAAAAATCCAAGGATTGAGATAGTGTGCAAGTGATCTTGGTGCCAGCTTACATGTCTCTCGCTTAAAGCATGGAATTGTCTGCGTGAATGTGGAATTGGATTGTGTGTTAGAAATCGATCTGTTTCATTTACTGTGTGTTTTCATTACACCTACTGGCTTGAACAAGGGCTGGAAACTGACACGTCCTCTCTACCGTGGCGCATGATTCTCTGTAGAAGTCATGTATCACAACTGCTAACCTTGCAAGCAATGCATTATGCCCGGAGGTATGGGACCTTGAGACATTGGTGACAAGGAAGGCTCCCTCAATGGGAAGGGCACATCATCTTTTGGCTGGAATTTCAGCTTCTTATACAGAGTGGAGTCAAATGATTATTGCATGAACAAGTGTACAGAATTACTCGTGTGCCACGCTTTCTTGTGTGCTGTGCGCGCCGTTGATGTTAGACTGTGTCGTATGTTAAAACGTGGCAGTGCAGTCAAGCCTTATTGAATATTATGTTTTTAAAATACATTTGTAATGTTCGCTGATGGCAGTACTATTTAGGTACAAATTCATTATATTGAAGTTTGACTGTATTCTCCTCTGTCACCAGATGTATGGTGTCAATGTAACTTTTGTAACTGTTGAAAAAAAGATTTTTTTAGTGTGTTCATCATTGTTTCTCACCTTTAATGAGTGTTTGTTTCCTGCTAATTATAGTTTAATGCTTGTTAAATTATGTTGGTTGATCTTTCTTGCGTGTCCAGGATTTCGTAAATGCCGGTTTAATGGGTGATCACAAAATGCATTGTAACAACTGGATATTCTATGCACGTGTACTGTCTACCCATAATGACATTCAAAGCACAACCTATGTGACTTTGTTACAAGAACATTTTCTTTTGTTATATCCCTCCGCGGCTTGTTGGTGATGATGGAGAGAGTTTTAGAAGTGTAAATGCTGCAGCTCCACCTCATACACCATGCATGAATTGAGTGTAACGCATTGTTAAGCTTGATTTATTCATGATGGTCATTTATGATCTATTAGTATAGATCACAGTCATCGCAAAATAGTTTAATCGAGATCGGTGGTTGAATGCACCCACAAATTTCATTTGTGTACACTAATAAAAAAGGATACATTCAAGGACTGAGCCCTGCGGTATCCCTGAGTAAACCTCCAACTCTTTGGAGACGCTGCTTTACATTACATGCATGCCACTATTGTTAGTTCACAACATTACATGCATGCCACTATTGTTAGTTTACAGCCGAATGACAGCTGTTTGCTTAGCAATAAAGTAGTTCCTATTTTTTTTGTATTAAATGCGCTATTTTAACTCATGCAGTATTTCATCTAGTTGGGTTCCCGTAGACAAACCAGATCTAAAGCCATGCTGTTTGGGATAAAGCAGATGCTTATTTCCTAGGTTATCTTAAGGGATAACAGCCTTAAAGATGGGTTGAAGTAATCTATAGTCACAGGAAACGGACTTCTTATTTCAAGTGATGAGCTCGGTTTGTGCACTCGAATGAATTTCGCCGAGCGCCAATCATACAAAATTTCTGGACTGTTTAGGGACATAGTGCGACTGTTTTGCCACCCACAAAGCCTTATCTACTAAAGGAGGTATCGGGTCATTGGTCAGGACCACATGCTTTCTTCACATCCATATTATGCAAGAGGTTTAGAACACCCTCTTTATTTATTTCTATTTCAGCTGCTTGATAATCGTACGTGTATCTGAAAGGCTGAGGACAAAGTGTCTGCTTGACAGAGTGAGTGCTGTACAAGAGTATTTTTTCAGTATTGTACAGTATTGTACTTTCTCTGTGACTCACATTCTAGACCTGTGTGACCTCTCAAATGCAGCACTTGGTGGTGTAGAACAAAACTTCAGATAACTCCTGGGAAAGGTAAACAGCTGTCCATACAACACTTGCTTTCGTAGCATGCATGTCTACTGTGCATACCATTCCACAGGAGTGGTGCTTTAAATGTTTGGCCTACATGTAGTGTTGAAATAAATATATGAACACTATACAGCGTTGTTGTCTCAACGTCTGGATCCTGCATGCGGCTGCATGGATTTTGTCAAACTGAGGTGTTCATATTTCTATTCTCTGCTACAGGTTGTCTCCTCAGTGCACTAGCTCCTTACAGGTCCTACATTCATTTGAGGTAATTGACCATTTGCAGTACCAGGGTTGCGTGTAATTGGTTAGAAGTAATTTGTTGTGTGCTTGTTTGGTTACTTCCATTATTAAAAGTAAGGGTGGGTGTATTATGTACTTGCGCCCATTTAACAGATGTCTGTGCTGTTGTACATCCATTAATTCTTTCTGCAGAGTGTATAAGAAGGCAGCTGCGTCACATACTGCCAGAAATTAACCCTGTTAGTTTCTCTGTAGGAATTGTTTGTCTGTCTGCTCGTTAAAGTGACTTAATTTTGTTTAAAGTTTCGCACTGTGACAATGGCACTGCCATGTTTACTAGCAGCTGCCTGTTAGTAGTAGCTGTGTTGTGACAAGTGAAGTTGACTATTTCCTTTTTCCACGATTAGTTGACTGTGGATGTGAAGAAGAGAAAGGATCTCACTGTTCTAGTCAACAGTGTAAAACAATCATTCCTTTTATGAAAGGGGAAAATTAGCATCCACCCGTTTTGTAGCACCAAGGCTACATGGAAATCCATACGGATTTCTAAGAAATGAAAGCAAATTCGCCCTGGTCCGGGGTTCGAACCCGGGACCAATGCCTGTTCGGGGCACTCGCTCTGCCAATTGAGCTAACCAGGAGGCTAGCGATTGACAGCGCGAGGGCGAATCCATCAACAACTCGAAGCACAAAGACATGAATATGGCAATCATTCCTTTCCACAATCATTCCTTTCTTTATAAAGTGTTCACTCGGGCTATGTGTAATTGGTGATTATGTTTTGGTTTTGCAGGTGTGTTCAGCTATGCCTGTGTAGTTGTTTTGTGGTTACTATGAAACTTGATAAGAGTGCTTTTATTCTCTACAGGACTAGGTCAGTAATGCTCTTGAAATAATATGAATTTTGCCCTGCAGTCCTTGCTGTTTTGGGTTTTACTTTAAAGGTGTAATATGTCTATATTGAGTACACCAACTGACTTTGTTTATTTTCTTGCAGGGTTGCTGACCAAGGAACAGTCATTTCCCAGATGCCCTAAGTGCAGCAGTATTCTGTCGCATTCAAACGTGGCACCATCTTCAATACTATAAATTCTTTCCCCTGTCGCTTTCGTATTGTGTGATGTTCATTGGAGTCATGTTCCTTGTTATGCTTATCTGTGATTTTCTGTGCTTGGTGTGGTCATTATACCGATACCTTAGTGCCTCAAATATCTGTAGTGCTTTGCAAAATAATATTTTCAGTGAGCAGTGCAATCCACTTGAATATCATTCATCGATTAGACATCTGAAATGTATTTCCAATGTACATCTATTCTGTCCACTCAGGGCAACAAGTTGTATATGGGAAGATGTCAGATTATGTTTGAAATCATGTGACAGACTAAAGCCTTATTTGTTAAATAAGCTTACTACAGATGCATCGATGGTTCATGACTTTGAAAAATAACTTTAGAAAACAAGATAATAATTAAAATTTATTCTAAAGGGAACCTCCACAACAGACATCGCACTTACAAACTAGAAGTTGTTAAGCACCCAATGTCGAGCAGTCTACCACAAGAACTCGGACCAGTTCCTAAGTTGAAGAGATAATAAAGTTTCTAGTGACAGGAAACTTCTGTCAAAGTTGCCAAGAGTAAATGAAGGAAGTGCGCACCATTGGGCTTGGAGCATGTCTTTCGTTTCTTTGATGTCCTCTCCATAAGCAGCACCTCCACACTGATTTGGGCAGACTGCCACATGCTCGTTGTCGCTAACTGGTGTCGCAATACTGGTGCATTCAGTAGGGAATGTCTTCTCCATCTTTTAGCATGGATACCACAGGACTGATAGTAAGTGGCGTTCAGCTTAATTTTGTGCTCTTTACACGACATGTAGCAAAGCAGTTTTCAGTGACGTGCATGTACGTCATTGGCTCTGAAGGAGGTATAAGTGTGAGCCCTTTTTTAAATAATAATATTTAAGTTCACTTGGGCTATATGCAGTTGGTGATTATGTTTTGGTTTCGCAGGTGTGTTCTGCTATGCCAGTGAGGTTACCATAGAACTTGATAAGAGTGCTTTCATGCTGTACAGGTTACGTGGATGACATAAATCCTGTTTCATGCTCTAGGGGTTCTTAAGTTTTTCCCACTGCTTGCAATTGGGAAAATTTGACAAGCTCCTAGGGCATGAAGCAGGCCTTATATGTCGACAGCATGCAACGACGAACATACTTGTGGTCCTTGCAACAACCATATGCCTTCTGTTTGTACTGTCATAATGGTCTTAGCCTGGGAGGCATGTGACCGACTCGGGCACAGAATTTGAAGTAGCTTGAGTACAGCATGGTGGTCCTTTCCTTGCCAAATGTAGGAGAAATTACATCTGACAACTGTTGACATAGACTGGCAGTACTAGACTGGCGGCCGTTGCGCTGTGTCTGAAGAGCAAGGCATGTATATCAATCTATAGAACTCGTAACAAACAAATATTTTTGAGCATGTTTTATTTTCATTTAATCGGCCAATAGCCTTTCCTTGCCACTAATTCTGCATTTGGTGGTCTTGACTATGCAATTTTTCAGTTGTGTGAGCCGATCTCTAGCTTTTTTCAGCAAACTTGTTAATTCCGTGCATCCGGCAGTGCAATAATATTTGGCTGAGTTGTTCATAGGAACCTTCACTTAGACCACAGGCGTTTTCTTGCCATACAAAGGAATTGTTGCAGGGTCCCTTTAATGCAGCAGTACTTGTAAAAGGAAAACAGACTCTCTTTAGGTGTAGTATTGAAGTTCCTTAGTCCTGCAGTTCATTGCCATGTAGTGTGTGCTGACAGGTGTGTTGTCCTCCTATTCCCTGTGGTTTTGCAGGTACGATATCCTTGGTGACTGCTGAGCTGTGCCGTTTGCTGAGGCCTGGGCACATCAAACTGTATTCCTGCGAGCAGTGCAGCTATGTGACCAAGCACAAGGGACAGTTGGAAATACACAGGTTGCATGCAGATATCCAAGCGCCCCTTTCAATGCCACTTGTGTCCATCTGACTGGAGGAGCAAAGCGGACCTCCAGCGGCACATCCGCACCCACACAAGAGAGCGTCCCTTTTCCTGTGACCACTGCAGTTCAGCTTTTGCATCCAAAAGGAGCCTCAAGTTGCACATGTCGACCCACACAGGGGAGCGTCCCTTTTCCTGTGACTACTGTGGTGCAACATTTGTGCTGGGAAGAACTCTTATTACACACCTGCGAACACACACAGGAGAGCGTCCGTTTTCCTGTGACCACTGTAAGTGCATCCTTTGTGCAGAAAGGACATCTCATCGCGCATCTACGCATCCACACAGGAGAGCGTCCTTTTTCCTGTGCCCACTGCGATTCAGCATTTGCACATCAAACTAGTCTTAAGCAACACCTGCTGATTCACACAAGGGAGCGCCCCTTTTCCTGTGACCAGTGTGATGCAACGTTTGCGCGGAAAGCACATCTCACTGTACACCTGCGTACACACACAGGAGAGCGCCCCTTTTCCTGTGACCACTGTGGTGCATCCTTTGCTAAGAAAGGACATCTGATTGTCCACATACGTACGCACACTGGAGAGCGTCCCTTTTCTTGTGTCCAGTGCGGTGCAACATTTACAACGAAGAAGAGCCTCAGTCAATCACGGGCGCACCCACACATGAGAGCGTCCTTTTCGTTGCGTCCATTGTGATGCAGCCTATTCGTTTAAATACGCCCTCAGCATTAGGGCCCTATTATTTCTGTGTCAGGAAAAATGGCAGCGCATCACAATGGATGTACGGTAAATAAAAATACTATATATATATGCACAGTGCAATAGGTAAAGACAAGGGTGCTGTACATATAGATGCAGCATAATATGTGCAGGAAGGACGGATCGCAGTGGCAGTGCTAGACTATTAGGAACACTATATGGCGGGAAGTTCGATAAAAACGAACTCCATTAAAGATGCTGAATAAACCGCCAACCATAGCTCTTGCGATATCTACCAGATCTGCGTTAATAATTAGGAACTCTCGAAATGCCATCAGAAACTTCACAGGACCGCACATCAGAAATCGCCGCCAACTTGCTGAAAAAATGCAAGGCTTGAGATAGTGTGCAAATGATCTTGGCGCCAGCTTACATGTCTCTCGCTTAAAGCATGGAATTGTCTGCGTGAATGTGGGATTGGATTGTGTATTAGAAAGCGGATCTGTTTCATTTACTGTGTGTTTTCATTACACCTACTGTTTTAAACTAGGGCCGAAAACTGACACGTCATCTCTACCGTGGCGCATGATTCTCTGTAGAAGTCATGTATCACAACTGCTAACCTTGCAAGCAATGCATTATGCCAGGAGGTATGGGACCTTGAGACATTGGTGATAAGGAAGGCTCCCTCAATGGGAAGGGCACATCATCTTTTGGCTGGAGTTTCAGCTTCCTATACAGAGTAGAGTCACATGATTATCGCATGAACAATTGTACAGAATTACTCGTGTGCCACGCTTTCATGTGTACTGTGCACGCGGTTGATGTTAGACTCAGTAGTATGTTAAAACCTGGTAGTACAGTCAAGCCTTATTGAATATTATGTTTTTAAAATACATTTGTAACATTCGCTGATGGCAGTACCAGTTAGGTATAAATTTGTTATGTTGAAGTTTGACTATATTCTCCTTTGGTCACCAGATGTATGGTGTGGATCTAACTTTTGTAACTGTTGACAAAAAAGATTTTTCAGTGTGTTCATCAATGTTTTTCACTTGTAATGAGTGTTTGTTTCCTGCTAATTGTGGTTTAATGCTTGTTAAACTATGTTGGTTTATTTTTCTTGCGTGTCCAGGATTGCGTAAACGCCGATTTAATGGGTGATCACAAAATGCATTGTAATAGAATGGATATTCTATGCACGTGTACTGTCTAGGAATAATGACATTCCTCACAAAACCCCTGTGACTTTGTTACAAGAACATTTTCTTTGTTTATACCCCTGCGCGGCCTGTTGGTGTTGCCTCCTCTGGACGACGTCAATTGCAGTCGTAACATTTCATACAACACCACGTTCTACGTGTTTATTTCATCCATCTACAAGTTTGTTGAGCTCGGGGCTGGATATTTGAGTGCATTTTTTTGGTTTACACTGTGATTTTATTAATGTTGATTCTAACTGTGCCTTGTATACCACTGTCCTTTAAATCCTCATAATCGAATTGTGTTAGTTATATTTTGTTGTTTCTGTTGTCAAGATGCCTTTCATTCTTGTTGCTTATAGAAGACAATTTTTCACTTGTCTTGTTGAAATCTTATTAATTTAGCAGCGGTTCAAGAAAGTGCACGTAATGTTCCGATTGTTATTTAAACGCTGGCCTTCTGCTCCCTTTCTGGAGTGCTCATGACGATGAATAGAAGACAGTTTCATTTAGTTCACATTGCAATGTTTGATTATAACTTTGTGAAAAACGTATTTTGAATGCCTTGAAGAAATTGTTCTGATGTGGCGTGCTTCCTCAGATAACATGTATCACAGACAAAATGCATGACAAAATGAAGTGTACTTGTGAGCATTAATATGTTTGTCTTGTTGCCAAATATTTTGTTCTGATAGGCTCTCAGTGACTTTCTGTGGTCCTGTAGTAATTTAAATTTCTCGTGGCAAAGCTGGTAAATGAATTTGTAGTCTAGAGATTGTCCCGTGCATCTTTTGTAGGTTGGCCCTATTACGTAAGTTGGTTACATTAGCATAAATCAAGTAAACAAAATAAATGAAAAGCGAAGGTAGGTCATGCACTTCTTTAGATTTTTTTTTAATAAGGTGTTGTTGGCAAGGGTTCTATATAATATAATCCAAGCGCTCCAGCTTCGGACGCACTGATATAGCTTGTGCATTTTGTTTTAGTGCGGGAGGAGTGTTGTGCAGTTTTGTTTTGAAAAACGACAATTTCTCTAGTACCCCTAACACATGTTTTCAATATATGGTTCCCAGCTGAAGTTACTGGCTAGTGTGGCATTAAACACAGTCACGTCTCATGATGGTAGCATTACCTGAAGAATAAGCATAAGCACGGGCCATCGTCTTGTTGCTGATCATAATGGAGAGAGTTTTAGAAGTGTAAATACTACAGCTCCACCTCATACACCATGCATGAATTGTGTGTAGAGCATTCTTAATATTCTTAAACTTAGTTCATTCATGCTGGCTATTCATGATGGAATATACAACACAGTCATCGCCAAATAGTTTAATCGTGATCAGTGGTTCAGTGCGCCCATAAATTTCATTTGTGTACACTAATAGAAAAGGAGACATTCAAGGACTGAGCCCAGTGGTATCCGTGAGTAAACTTCCAACACTTTGGAGACGTTGCTTTCTATGCCTTAAGTAACATTTCATCCATGTCACTCTTTTTTGTTCACAGCCAATTGATAGCAGTTTGCTTTGTAGATATTGATGTGGAACGGAGACAAAATACTTCAAAAATTCAAGAAAGTAGCGTCTGTTCTTTCATATTGAGCGCGCTTGTGGGGTATTTCATTTAGTTGGGTTACCATAGACAAACCAGATCTAAGCCATTCTGTCTGGGATAAAGCAGAATCATTTCCTAGGTAATATTAAGGGATACCAGCCTTAAAGATGGGTTCAAGTAATTTATAGTCGCAGAAAACGGACTTCTTATTTAAAGTGGAGAGCTAGATTTGTGCAATCGAATGAATTCCGCCGAGCGCCAATCATATAAAATTGCTGCACTGTTTAGGGACATAGTGGAACTGTTTTGCCACCCACAAAGCTTTATCTACTAAAGAAGGTATCAGGTCATTGGTCAAGACCACATGCTTTCTTCACATCCAGTTTATGCAAGAGGCTTAAAACACCCTCCTCATTTATTTCTATTTCAGCCGCGAGATAAAAGTATGTGTATCATTTAATTGGTTGACACAAAATTGTCCGTGTGAATATGGATTGGAAAAAGGCATTAAGTTTCCTGGCAGTGACAGTCGGGTCAGCAAGAATACTTTCTCCTAAAACATATACCTCTGAAAGGCATCGAGTATTGTTTGATAGAGCTAGAACTTCCGAGGATCCTTCATCCATGCATGTCTGCAAGGTAACCAAAAAAAAAACCTTTCCGATTGCATTTGTTCCCCAGGCTAGAGATAAGGCTTGAAACGCTTGTGTTACCCTGCTTGCGTCTTCATTTACCTACACATTTGAAATGGAGCAATATCATGTGTGAACCATAGGCATTTTCTGCGGGATGTACCGTTGCTTGGAAAAGAGGACAATTATCTCTAAAGTTTGATGTTAATTTGGCTAAATTGGCCGAAGCCAATAACCAGTGTGCAAGTTCTGCATAACCACATTTCTATTACGTTGGACCCCCTTCTTTAGCATATCTGCTCCAAGCTGTAGAGTTCGCTACTCTATCTATATTCTTTACTAACGTTGGCTAAATGATGGCTCATGTCGACGCCTGTTTGAATGCTGCAGTTTTGAACGTCTACGCAATACGTGACAGGGCAACCGGTAGAGAGTTTCCGCTTCAATTTCTCTTGCTTACACGCGCCAAGTCAAAGACTGGGAGAAGGATGACGCCGCTGGAGGTTCTGGTGATTGAGCGGCACCTTGCATCCGAATGGTATACTGCCACCGTGAGGTGAGTACGGGCCAGCTAAATATTATTAATGCGAAAATTGGTATCCGCCCGTTTGTGGTACAACTGGTGTAAGGAGTTCCACGTTGGTTTCTCAGCTTCCAAACTAATGAAAAGTTCATCTGTCGAGGGCATCGAATCCGGGACCAAAGCCTTTCCAACGTGGTCGCTCTACCTTTATAACTAGCCAGGGGTTGAGCAGTTTTGACAACGCGAGGCTGAATTAATCGACAGCTGTTAGCCCACAGACACTAATTACAGAATCCGCGAAGGTGGAGCAATTGTTTGGAAAGGCAAAATTGCCGTCAGCTAGTTTGTTCTTGCACACGGTTGCAAGGATTCCTCTGGATGGGAAAGGCTTCATGCCATTCTAACCCTTCCTCCACCATTCCGCTAGAGTACAATTTGCCACATGCCGCTAAATATACACCTGGTATAAGAAAATAAGAAAGAGTTATTTTTCGCTTCCCGTCTACTTGTGATCTGCTAATGCCATACCTGCCAGCGTGTTCCCACAGACTTTATTGTGTTTCAGTGTTTAAAGGAGTACTGACATGATTTTGCGGCGGCTCAAAATGTACGTTTTTAGTTTTCTAGCCATGTATTGTTAACGCCCTCCGCACACCGGAAGCCAGGAAACACGTACAAAATAGTTTAGTTTTAAAGCTTTTGTTGCCCAGCACTGCAAGCCAGCCCCAGAGCAATCGATACTACGATGACGTATGAGTGCAGTCTATTAAAGGGTCCCTGAAACGTTTTTTTGATATTGCGTCACTGATTAGGCAACACAATTGTGAAATCATTCACATCATAAATAAAGCGAAGCACCAATCGGTAAGGCAGGTATGGGCTTATTTCTGCCGCCTTCCTCCTTACCACTGCTGTTCCTCCTCAACTCGATCTGTTGCGGAGTGCGCGCTAGCGACGACAGCGCTTCCCGCTTCAGTCCCTCTGCCAAGCCCTCCGTAGCGACATAGCGCCCCGATATCCTCACTGAGGTCGCCCGCCTCGGCAGTGCTAGCGCCGGCAACTCGTGTGTACGCCGCCAGGTGCCGCGGCGATACCGTTGGCTGAAACGAAGGAGTACGTTGTAGAAGCACGCTGTTCGCAGCTAGGTTTCGAAAATTACGTGCACGTGACTGGTTCGGGGCCAATCAGCGGCCTCCCATTCGATCGGTCGATGGCGGGGTCGTTTGAAAACGCCTTTTGGCGAGCCGCTGAGATCTTTTGCGATGCACGTGTTGAAAACCTTATTGTAAATTCCACACTTTACGCACAGCACTGAAATCTGCCCTCAAATGATCCTAATGACTCGCTCTACTGGATCACCATGTTTGCACAAAATCATAAAAACCGTTTCAGGGCCCCTTTAAACATCACCGAAATCGCTGTCGGAGTCACTGGACGACCCTGAAATTGTTGTTTGCGTGCATGTACCACGTGTAACTGACCACAGACGACAGAGCTGCAGCGACGCTATCACGAATGGCTGTCCCTACGTGACTCAGACGTACGTCCGACTATGTTTACACATCACAAGGGAACCGCCCCCTCGAAATCGAAACCGAAAGTGAGCTTTTATGGAAGCCGTATTAAAAATATATTCATTGCCTTGCGAGGCACCATGATACTGCTTTGGGGGTTCTCCACGCCAGTGCTTTCATTTGCAGCAATAATACGAGAATGTCAAAAGTTCGTGTCGGTACTCCTTTAATTAGGAGACCTCCTTCCCTTTCCCCAAGCTTCCAACATGATCGCCGTATTGGTTAAAGGTCCCATGACACCAAAATTTCAAACGCAAGATGCTTGCATTAATTGGTTTTCCTGTATACGAAGGCAATATCTTGACAGAGTGTTAGCGGCGAACGTCGCCTCTAAGTAATTTTAATATGGTTTCAAAGTAAGCGGGAATGCTCATCCGAGCTTGCAGCACCTCGCGACATCGCCACTAGTATGACGCGGTTAGTGGCCCATCTGTGACGTTTCACTTTTGTAAGCTGATACCGTAGATAAAGTCCCTAGGTTTTTCCTTCTTTTTAAGTAGCGGCAAGTTTTGATGTGCCGCTGACGAATCTCATTGGCCAACGTTCATATCCGGTTGACGGCGGCTTCCGGTCGCCATGTTATTCCTACTCCCCGACGACGCTGTGAGCCCGTGAAGGCTGCTCGCTACACCGCTAGCATCTGCATTCACTCGAAAGCAGTCGCGAGTAGTTAGTTGAGTATGAGTAGTTAGTTGAGGGTTGGCCACGCGAGCGAGTAGCCCCGGAATATTCTGCGTATGAGGTGAGACAAAACGAGTTGTCCGTGCATTGCGACTGTGTGCTCTGGGGAAGTCGCGTAGTAATTCCTGAGGCATTGCAGAAAGAAGTTTAAGTCTTATGCACGCTAACCATCCGGGAGTGACGGCCATGAAGGCAATTGCTAGGTCGTATGTGTGGTGGCCTCATATGGACAGAAGGATAGAAGAGCTAGTCAGATGCCGCCTGCCTTGCGAGGTATAAACAGGCCGAGTGAACCAAAGACACCAACACATTTCTGGACTAAGCCAGAACTACCTTGGAGTAGAATCCACGTGGAATTCGCAGGACCGATCCAAGGCATGCATTTTCTGGTGGTGGTAGACGCCCTCTCGAACTGGGCTGAAGTCGAAGTTATGCCGTCTCTTCATTCCGCTGCGGTAATTGAAAAATTCCGCAAGATGTTCGCAGCGTATGGATTACCCGACCTGGT
This sequence comes from Hyalomma asiaticum, assembly GCA_013339685.2. Classification (NCBI taxonomy): domain Eukaryota; kingdom Metazoa; phylum Arthropoda; class Arachnida; order Ixodida; family Ixodidae; genus Hyalomma; species Hyalomma asiaticum. The sequence continues at coordinate 8,216 of JABSTT010003807.1, read as the reverse complement.
TGCGTCTGATAATGGCACCACTTTTGCCAGCAGGGAAACTCAAGATTTCCTTAAACGAAATGGTATTCGCTATATGTATACCGCGCCGTACCATCCGTCAAGTAACGGAAGGGCGGAGCGGATGGTACGAGAACTGAAATGTTCATTACGGAAACAGAAAACAGGCACAAAACTGGCGCATGCTCTCTCGTTGCCCACTGACGTCACTTCGCGCGATTTCACAATCTATCACAGTAAGTAAAAAACAAATGGAAAGCTGGAATGAATTCTTTCGGTAGAGAAAAGAAAAATCTCCCTGACCGCTCTGGCGCAGGTAGGGACAAAGAAGCAGTGCCCGTGGCTGAGGTACGCCGTGCGCTGGGCCTGTTGGCGCATGGATTCGCCACTGCCGCCATGGTTGTAGGACTGCGCTTGCACTACGGCCGCCAGACGTTGGCCACGGCGTTGGACGACGCCGTACCGCTGCAGCTCGTCGTCCAGGCGCTGGCGGTGGCGCCCTTCGCGTCCATTGTGCGACGCCTGTGGAAGAGACGCTCGCGCGGATCGATTCTTTTACGAATAAAGGTATAACCCTTGCTATAAAAAAGCGCACACAGCCATTGTTGTGTTGGTATATCACGTAATCACAGCTGGCTAGCCGCCTGTGCGAACCGGCATTCCTTGCCCGATGTTGAGCGCCATCTGCCTGTCCAGGTCATTCGCCCAGGCTGCCGTTTTTGAAGTGAACGGGTGGTATCGCTTGCTAGGGAATGCCGCTTCCACAATTCTCAGTACAAGAAAACCTTGCTAACACGTTCCCTCTGTTCCCACCTATCCATGACTTCAGTGAATCACCAATATTTGAACTACTGCATAACAGAATAAATTGAAAGTAATGTGGGTGCCAGTGGTTAAATACTTAAACTACCATAAATGTGGCTCCCTGTGAATACATTTTTAAAATCGCATGTTACATGACAAAGCGTGGGAATGCATATACCAGCAGAGAAACCTGGTAGTATGAAATATAATGCCTTCACGCGGTTATCCTGTAAGAAACAATGAGGGAGAGAGGATATCAGTTCATCAACAAGGCGAATGCTAAAGAGACTCAAAAGAATATATTTCACAAGTAAAGGACGTCTTGAATGGGCAATTAAAAAGTCTAATAGATGCCCTGGTCAAGACCTCGTGATCTGGTTCAGGTGAATCGTACCGACCTCTGCCTGGTCACCTTCCTTCACCAGAACCGAATATAATGCAATTTCTCCACTCTTCATTGCGCCAGGAACTCTCATCCCTGCACAGTGACAGTGCAAGCTAGATTTGCTGCATGCTCTCTCATTCTTGTCCTTCACCCTTATTCCACACCTGCTGCTTCTAGCCCCTCTCCTTCCTCTTCGTTGTCGCCATCATTGTACTGGTTGACTTGTTCTGCAAAGTGCTACTCATTTTCATTTAAATGCGGAGCATTTCTTAGTCGCACGATGTCGCGCTTCGGCGTCGGCGGCCAGCAGCGGCGTCAGCACTTCCACTGCGCATGCTCGGCTCGTGCCGGCCCAGGAAGGCACCCGCAAAACTGTCGCTCCAGGCGGGCGTTCAGCAAGCCGAGCATGCGCAGTGGGGGTGCGGAGCTCTCCCCCGTACGCCTCTCCCTCGAACGCATTCAGAATTCAGTCAGGGGGGTGGCGCCACCATCGGAGCGACGACAGCGCACCGCCGGCGGGAGCAGGCGAAACGCCATCTAAGCCTTTAAATTGCCTACTTTATTTGTAGAAGTTCAAATAGATTCGCATAAAAAAAGAGTTGCCCTTTAATTTTAAGTCACGGGAAGCGTATTGAGCACGAACGCTCAAATGTTTTAAATAATGAAACTTCTTGAATGGGCGACGATGAACGAAAGCGGGCAGTGAGTACCAGAAGACTGACAGTGGCGCACGCACCATTCGACGCCTGTGAAAGTTATGCGGTTATGTTCAAGCTGCAAGATACTGGTACTGTGAGCAGAGTCATACGACACAATCGTAAAAGTGCAGGGACTTTATGTTGACACGGATTCGTGCAGTTCTATGTATTTTTTCCTTCAGCGGTGGACAGCTGTGCTCCGGATATCTGCGGTGGGGCTGCACATAGTACGTACAGGCGCGAGCAAAAGTATACAGACCACGGGAGCGCGTGGCAGAATGCATCGACGCGCCGTCTACCGACGCGGCGCCTGCTGTCGAGAGCACCCTGAAGCCGCGGTGCGCATGCGCGTCCCTACATATCAGATGGCCTCTCATGTCGCTCTGTCTGGCGTGGTTACGGCGCTCGTAGAGAAAACGTCAACTGGGTGTCGCTTTCGTTGCTCCATATTGTACGGCTGTCGCGAACGTGTTAATTCACCTCAGCGTGTGTGTCTGTCTACCCAGGCTGTGCTACAAACCTTTTTTTTTTTTTTGGCTAAGGCACCTGAGAGTTGCCCACCCGCTACAAAGGGCATAGCCACAATTCATTCAAAATTCATCATTGATCTGCGCCGTTGTTTTACGTAGCGGCTGCGGCGGGGCCGGCTCAAGCGCCGTGCGGGCGTCGCTTTTTACTCGGCTAATTAGCCTACCTAAGCGTCGTAGAACCTAATGAAGTCGAGCATACATGATTAAGTTTCTCAACCTACTCGTGTTTGTCGCTTGAAGCCATATTAATCTTAGACGTGCCTATAGTTGAGCCAAACTAAGTGCAGCCGAAACTGATTAAGAATTGTTGAGCATGGTATCTCCTAATGAAGCCAAGCATAAGTAACTCCATATCATAAATCAATCAGCAAATCATAATTAAGCTTAGCCCAGCTTGCCGTTTTCATGTTAGACCAAGTTGACCTTACATGAGCGCAGTTGAGGAAAGTATCGCCAAATCTAATTAAACATAGTTTATCATGGTATCACCCGATATAGCCGAGCATATTAAGCATAAACAAGGCAAACTTACTCGTGGCCAATCAAGCCAAGTCGAATTCCCCATCAGCCAAATGAAGCCAAGCCCAGGAGGATTACCTTGACCAAGTTTAGAATTAGGGTCATTAAAGCCTAATTACCGTTAATTATGGCACTAATTATGGCTAACCAATTAGGCTGATATCAGACCAAACACATCCTAGTCACTTGAGTTTCACGTGACATAAACACCCCAATTAAGCTAATTACGTGAGTCAAGGCATGTAAAGATGAATGTGATTAGGCATAGTTGAGCATGGCATCTTCGAATTATTTCAGAGCATAATTATTACTAATTGGGCAATTCACAGTTTCCAATAATTTCAAGCAATCGAAGCTGAATTCCCTTTGAGCCCTATGAAGCCAAGCGCAGGACGTTTACCCCTGACCAAGCTGAAGCTAATAAAACTCAGCTAAGCCTAAGTAGTGTTAATTAGAGAAAGGTCAAATTTTGTTTCACTGTGTTGGGTGTGATCGAACCAATTAAGCTCATTCGCGACACTCATGTCATGTGGCATAATTACCCTAATTACGCTCTACTCATCGTGGTATTAAAACATCTTTGCCAGCGCGTATATAGATTGCGCTTTATGTCTGAGATTGTTCCGCCTGATAATTTCACCCATGAACGACGGCGTTTCCCAGCCACAAATTAGAGCTATATTTTGAAGCCTTCAGCCGCATATGACGAAAACAATTCCTTTGTTGAATTGTGTGGTCATTCTTCGCACGCTTAACCCGACGCCCTATCTCCGTTATCACTGGAAGCGGTAACACACTGACACGTGCTACAAACGGCTTGTAAAAAGTGACGCCCGCACAGCGCTTGAGCCGGCCCCGCCGCAGCCGCTACGTAAAGCAACGGCGCAGATCAAATGGAGCAACGAAAGCGACACCCAGTTAACGTTTTCTCTTAGAGCGCCATAACCACGCCAGACAGAGCGACATGAGAGGCCATCTGATATGTAGGGACGCGCATGCGCACCGCTGCTTCAGTGGTGTTCTCGACAGCAGGCGCCGCGCCGGTAGATGGCGCGTCGATGCACGAGCCTGGTGGCGCACATGTCACCGCCCCGTTACAAAGGGGAAGCTCATAGCATCCATCCATCCATCCATCCACGCGCTCCCGTGGTCCTTTATGCGTACGCCTGTACCTTTATGCGTACCGACGATTATGAACGATACTCGCCGGTGCATCTTGTAAAACACTACTCACTTGTCCCTCATTTCATGTAAACATCGATGTCATTACAATAAAGTGGTTTACTGGCCGCTAGTTTGTATGATCAATGTTGTGGCTCTACTCGTAACCTTCCAAGTAAGTGTGCAAGATGCTTATAAGTGTCTAATATGAAAACGGGATGCAATTACATTACGCAAACGAGAGAAATTTCGGGGGTACCTGCCTGCAGCGACCAAGGGAGCACCCGCGATATAGTAGCAGACGACAACGCCATATCGTCTGTTTTTGCCGGTCGCCAGCCGCCATTTTGACGCTTCGAAAGCGGCCTTGCAATTTTAAAACGTATTTAACTTTCTAAGCAGTTATAAATTATACAAACAAAATTCACAGTTCTAAAACTTCAATTGCGAGCATAAAATAGTCAAAACTGCTCACAGTGTTAGCAAAACAACATTTTTATTTGTTAGTAGGAGTGCCTTCAACGTCCAGACGGCGCTACGATCGCTTCCAAAAAATCGTCCCCAAATGCGCCCCCGATTCGATCGGGGGCGCATATTTCTCGAAAATACCGAGTCTATAGCCTTGGGAAATTAATCAAAATCGGCTAAAATACGACATTCTCTTATTCCAGCCAGTTTCGTTCGATTCGATCGGGGGCGCATTTTTCTCGAAAATACCAAGTCTATAGCCTTGGGAAATTAATCAAAATCGGCTAAAATACGACATTCTCTTATTCCAGCCAGTTTCGTTCGATTCGATCGGGGGCGCATATTTCTCGAAAATACCATGTCTATAGCCTTGGTAAATTAATAAAAATCGGCTAAAATACGACATTCTCTTACTGAAAGCCAGTTTCGTTCGATTCGATCGGGGGCGCATATTTCTCGAAAATACCAAGTCTATACCCTTGGGAAATTAATCAGAATCGGCTAAAATACGACATTCTCTTATTCCAGCCAGTTTCGTTCGATTCGATCGGGGGCGCATTTTTCTCGAAAATACCATGTCTATAGCCTTGGGAAATTAATCAATATCGGCTAAAATACGACATTTCTTATTCCAGCCAGTTTCGTTCGATTCGATCGGGGGCGCATTTTTCTCGAAAATACCAAGTCTATACCCTTGGGAAATTAATCAGAATCGGCTAAAATACGACATTCTCTTATTCCAGCCAGTTTCGTTCGATTCGATCGGGGGCGCATTTTTCTCGAAAATACCAAGTCTATAGCCTTGGGAAATTAATCAAAATCGGCTAAAATACGACATTCTCTTATTCCAGCCAGTTTCGTTCGATTCGATCGGGGGCGCATTTTCTCGAAAATACCAAGTCTATAGCCTTGGTAAATTAATCAAAATCGGCTAAAATACGACATTCTCTTATTCCAGCCAGTTTCGTTCGATTCGATCGGGGGCGCATTTTTCTCGAAATACCAAGTCTATAGCCTTGGTAAATTAATCAAAATCGGCTAAAATACGACATTCTCTTATTGCAGCCAGTTTCGTTCGATTCGATCGGGGGCGCATTTTCTCGAAAATACCAAGTCTATAGCCTTGGTAAATTAATCAGAATCGGCTAAAATACGACATTCTCTTATTCCAGCCAGTTTCGTTCGATTCGATCGGGGGCGCATTTTTCTCGAAAATACCAAGTCTATAGCCTTGGTAAATTAATCAAAATCGGCTAAAATACGACATTCTCTTATTGCAGCCAGTTTCGTTCGATTCGATCGGGGGCGCATTTTTCTCGAAAATACCAAGTCTATAGCCTTGGTAAATTAATCAAAATCGGCTAAAATACGACATTCTCTTATTGCAGCCAGTTTCGTTCGATTCGATCGGGGGCGCATTTTTCTCGAAAATACCAAGTCTATAGCCTTGGTAAATTAATCAGAATCGGCTAAAATACGACATTCTCTTATTGCAGCCAGTTTCGTTCGATTCGATCGGGGGCGCATTTTTCTCGAAAATACCAAGTCTATAGCCTTGGTAAATTAATCAAAATCGGCTAAAATACGACATTCTCTTATTGCAGCCAGTTTCGTTCGATTCGATCGGGGGCGCATTTTTCTCGAAAATACCAAGTCTATAGCCTTGGGAAATTAATCAAAATCGGCTAAAATACGACATTCTCTTATTCCAGCCAGTTTCGTTCGATTCGATCGGGGGCGCATATTTCTCGAAAATACCAAGTCTATAGCCTTGGTAAATTAATCAAAATCGGCTAAAATACGACATTCTCTTATTGCAAGCCAGTTTCGTTCGATTCGATCGGGGGCGCATTTTTCTCGAAAATACCAAGTCTATAGCCTTGGTAAATTAATCAAATCGGCTAAAATACGACATTCTCTTATTCCAGCCAGTTTCGTTCGATTCGATCGGGGGCGCATTTTTCTCGAAAATACCAAGTCTATAGCCTTGGGAAATTAATCAAAATCGGCTAAAATACGACATTCTCTTATTCCAGCCAGTTTCGTTCGATTCGATCGGGGGCGCATTTTTCTCGAAAATACCAAGTCTATAGCCTTGGGAAATTAATCAAAATCGGCTAAAATACGACATTCTCTTATTCCAGCCAGTTTCGTTCGATTCGATCGGGGGCGCATATTTTCTCGAAATACCAAGTCTATAGCCTTGGTAAATTAATCAAAATCGGCTAAAATACGACATTCTCTTATTGCAGCCAGTTTCGTTCGATTCGATCGGGGGCGCATATTTCTCGAAAATACCAAGTCTATAGCCTTGGGAAATTAATCAAAATCGGCTAAAATACGACATTCTCTTATTCCAGCCAGTTTCGTTCGATTCGATCGGGGGCGCATTTTTCTCGAAAATACCAAGTCTATAGCCTTGGGAAATTAATCAAAATCGGCTAAAATACGACATTCTCTTATTCCAGCCAGTTTCGTTCGATTCGATCGGGGGCGCATTTTCTCGAAAATACCAAGTCTATAGCCTTGGTAAATTAATCAAAATCGGCTAAAATACGACATTCTCTTATTCCAGCCAGTTTCGTTCGATTCGATCGGGGGCGCATTTTTCTCGAAAATACCAAGTCTATAGCCTTGGTAAATTAATCAAAATCGGCTAAAATACGACATTCTCTTATTCCAGCCAGTTTCGTTCGATTCGATCGGGGGCGCATTTTTCTCGAAATACCAAGTCTATAGCCTTGGGAAATTAATCAAAATCGGCTAAAATACGACATTCTCTTATTGCCAGCCAGTTTCGTTCGATTCGATCTGGGGCGCATTTTTCTCGGAAATACCAAGTCTATAGCCTTGGTAAATTAATCAGAATCGGCTAAAATACGCATTCTCTTATTTGCAGCCAGTTTCGTTCGATTCGATCGGGGGCGCATTTTTCTCGAAAATACCAAGTCTATAGCCTTGGTAAATTAATCAAAATCGGCTAAAATACGACATTCTCTTATTGCAGCCAGTTTCGTTCGATTCGATCGGGGGCGCATTTTTCTCGAAAATACCAAGTCTATAGCCTTGGTAAATTAATCAGAATCGGCTAAAATACGACATTCTCTTATTGCAGCCAGTTTCGTTCGATTCGATCGGGGGCGCATTTTTCTCGAAAATACCATGTCTATAGCCTTGGGAAATTAATCAAAATCGGCTAAAATACGACATTCTCTTATTCCAGCCAGTTTCGTTCGATTCGATCGGGGGCGCATATTTCTCGAAAATACCAAGTCTATACCCTTGGGAAATTAATCAGAATCGGCTAAAATACGACATTTCTTATTCCAGCCAGTTTCGTTCGATTCGATCGGGGGCGCATTTTTCTCGAAAATACCAAGTCTATAGCCTTGGGAAATTAATCAAAATCGGCTAAAATACGACATTCTCTTATTCCAGCCAGTTTCGTTCGATTCGATCGGGGGCGCATTTTTCTCGAAAATACCAAGTAATACCAAGTCTATAGCCTTGGGAAATTAATCAAAATCGGCTAAAAAACGACATTCTCTTATTCCAGCCAGTTTCGTTCGATTCGATCGGGGGCGCATATTTCTCGAAAATACCATGTCTATGGCCTTGGTAAATTAATCAAAATCGGCTAAAATAAGACATCTC
>JABSTT010003806.1:0-26778 GCA_013339685.2 Hyalomma asiaticum | reverse complement strand
CTGGCAGCTGCACATCAATGTCCACCTCCGTGCTCGAGAACCTCAGTATAGCTGATTTTTTGGCATTGAAGTGGAGTCCAAGCCGCTCTAAGTGGTTAGCAGCTATATTCACCAATGCTTGAAGATCCCCACTTTTCTCTGCCAGCAATACCAGGTCGTCTGCAAACACCAAGCCAGGCAATGTCCATGTGCAAGCTTCACCACCAGACATGAGGTGGAAAGCGAAGCCGACCCCAGACTCCAGAAGTTCCTGCTCAAGCCCAGCAACGTACAGCATGTACAACATCGGGGACAGAGGGCAGCCCTGCCTAAGTCCTTTCGTCACTCTCACTGGCTGTGTCTTGGTGTCTCTGAAGCATGCCACCACAGAGCAATCGGCGTACAGCCGTCTGAGAAAGTCTGTCCACATGTGTGGCATCTGCTGCTGGTTTAATCGGTGGAAGAGCTCGTCATGTGGCACACTGTCATATGCCTTGTCGACGTCCAAAAAGCATCCCAGGAGAGCTCTTGATTCCCTCCGTGCCACCTCGATGGTTTGAGTGAGCACGAAGAGATTATCTTCCAATCGACGGTCTGGTCGAAAGCCATTCTGGAGTTCTGAGAAGATGCCACTCTTCTCCGCCCATGCACTCATCCACGACTTCACGACCTGGGCAAAGAGCCTATATAAGACACTTGTCACAGTAATTGGCCGATAGTCACTTAGTAGACTAGCGTCGCCTCCTCTCTTGCAGACAAGGGCCACTCGTCCATGCCGCCAGTCGGATGGGATCGGACCGCCTTGCAAGATGTTAGTGAATATTTCAGCAAGGTGTTCCCGAGCGGAGTCGCCCAGGTATTTCACGAGGCCCGCTGGAATCCCATCCAATCCTGTAGCTGTGTTTGCACTAATGCATGAAAGTGCACGGTCCAGAGCTAACCGTGTCACCTGCCAAATGTTTTCTTCGCTCGGACGGTCTTGTTCAAGGACGTCGCCTAGATCTGTTGCAGCCGGGGCACCCTGCTGGGGGTTGAACAGGTTTTGCAAGTGAGCTGTGAGGTGTGCCGCAAGGTCGGTGATCGGTTGGCCTCTTGACTCGTGTCTAATTTCTGGTGTTGGGGCTTTCCGATCCAATGTAGACACGTAGCTCCAAAATTTCTTTGCCCCATTCTGCCCTGCCTCAGTAATGCTCTTCAACTGTCGGCTGCTGTGTTCTGCTATTTTGGACTGTGAGCCTGCATATCTCTCTTTTCCGGCTGAGATATTTTTCCCAGGCACGTTTGCACTCTTCTCCGGATGAATTTTGGACACCTACTAGCGCCATCTATGAAGTTTTTTTCGAAGCTGTGCCAGCGGCTCCAAAAATAAACACGAGAACGTGGCGGCGTTCAGCGGAGCAGCGTTCTATGGCGACTGCTGGAGAAGCAAGTGCTGTTTATAGTGTTTTCCTGCCAGTTTTAGCGTGATATAGATGATTAACTAGTAAGGTAGTGATACAGGAGCATGTTGAATGGAAAATTTAATTACATTTACGTTTAATTACATTCCATTTTAATACTTTCGCGGTTTAGGTCACCAATCATTATTTGTGGTTCGCCTCCGTCATTTCTAAAGAGCACAATGTCGTCTGCAAATATTAAATTGCTGGGATATTCTCGTCTATTAGAATTCCCTTTTCTTCCCAGTCTAGACGTTTAAAGGATGCAGTATGAAGACGAAATTCTTCTGTGCAAAGTGCCAGCTATTTTATTTTGCTTAACGATGGAAAGAAACTGTTTCGAATTGGCCCACAAAGTTAACTTCTCACAAATATAATTTGCGGATAGCACATTAGGGCCACCTTTTGTTTGTATTTTATTCATATTTACGTAATTTGAATAATAAACGGTTCTTTCAGAATTTGTAACAATTTTCTTCAGTAAAGTAGCTTCGTGTGGATGCAAGCCCACTACTTCACAATTTAACTGATAAAGTTCCACTGTCCAATATATTGGACATCACGCCACACTGAAACCACTGATATTACCGAGATAGCAAGCATCACTTTTTATATTTGCTATCTACACATCACATTTTGAATGTTTCAGGAAAATCTGTTAACTCAAATCCAACCCGGAAGTCAGGAGGATATAACATGCATGTCTACATGCCTTCGGAGAGCTAGCCGACAAAGAACTGTGCTCGTTTCCGTGGTTCTTACTGCTTTCTGCTTGACCATGTTTGCAATCAGTGTTGCATGATCTGCAGTAGAAATGCAGGTGTCCCGTTTTGTCGTACCTCTTTATTTGGATCACCTTTTCATGCAGGTGCCTTCGATCTTGTATTGGTTGATACCAATATCCTCTGTACGTTGTTTCCCTATATATGTAAACGCTTCCAATGTGGTCAAGCATTTTTGGTCACTTTCACTAACTTTCTAATCGGTTGAACTTGCATGATGTCTGCTGGTGTGAAAAGCGCCATTTGACATGGAGCAGCGCGGCAACATGTTAGCGAAGTATGCGAAGACAGCCGTAGATCATACATGCACGGGTTGGAAGGTACGTACCAGCATTCCTAGCTTATAAGTTTTCAGCACTGTACGGTGAAGGAACCCTGAACTAGACGCGTTTTCCCGTTCACTACTAAGCTATTTCATGGAGCAATTGTAACTCACAGCGCTCGAGATTATACGCGTGCCCCTGCTGGGCACTCACGAAAGGAAAGTTTCCTTTTTCTTCTGAGTGTCCGGCAGACGATTATCTCGCGTAATTAAATACCGCCGTCACCCCCTCTCGGCCCCTCTGGACACTGCATGCACACTTTCAAATGAGAAATAGAAATAAGCAAAAATTATCGTTGTTACGTTATGTACTGAAGAATTGCTGTCATGAGGATACCAATCGCTGTCATGATGATACCGCACGCAACACATCTATATTGTGAGCGCAACGAACGGTCGCCTTTTCTTCATCTGTACATATCATCATTACTTGTACATCTTCCTCATCTGTACATATCATCATCAGCTTCCCGGTTCGTTTTTGCCCGCTGTAGCTCGCGCTCGGCTGGAATAAAAGCGGTACCTCACAAGTGGTGGAAGGTGCTTCTCGTCCTCGAAGACCTCTCGCAAGTTTTTTCACTGGAGCTTCGCTCGGGCCGCCGCCTACTACCTCCTACCATGCAAGTTCCACCGAATCCAGGCGAGCCCAACGCCGCCGCTGCACTACAGCCTGCGCAACCCTTGATGGCCATCAACACCCGCCAACGCGACCCTCCGGTCTTCGCCGGCTTACGAGGCGATGACGTCGAAGACTGGCTTAAAAACTACAACCTGGTCAGCAACTTCAACAGGTGGGACACTTTACAAAAGCTTAGCAACGTCCCCTTCTACCTCTCCGATGTCGCCAAAACGTGGTTTTGGAACCACGAGCCCGACATTCCTGACTGGGCGACATTCACGGAACAAATCCGTCAAATTTTCGGTGCTCCGTCTGTTCGCGCTGAGGTCGCGAAGAAGAAGCTCGGTGAGCGTATCCAATCTCTTGGCGAATCGTACACCTCGTACATCGAGGATGTCCTTGCCTTGTGCAAGCGCGTTAACGCCACGATGTCCCAGACAGACCAAATACGCCACGTTATTAAAGGCATAAACACCGTCGCCTTCAATGCCCTCGCTACGCAAAATCCAGCAACAATTCAGGAGGTGATCGCCATTTGCCAGCGACTTGAGGAACTGCAATCCCTCAGGCTATCCACAGATACTTCTGACATTCGTTTTCCATCGACCACCGACTTGCGTACACTGATACGCGATATCGTTCGTGAGGAGCTTCACCTGCAATGTCCATCCTGTCCTACGGCCGCCAGTGTCCCCCCTTCTTCGAATACATTACGCTACATCATTAAGCAAGAGATTGCATCCGCGTCGCGTCCGACGTGCCCCAACAGTTCCTGCGCCCGCCAAGTGCCAACTTATGCTGATATAGCGGCGCTCGCTCCATGCACTCCCGCGGCCCTGCCAACACCTGCAGCTCAAGTCCCTGTGGCTTCGTTGTCACCAACGATGCGTCCGCAGCCTTACTACACTGCTCCTCGTCCTGCTCGACCGATTTGTTTTTACTGTGGTTATCGAGGACACATCTCTCGTTTTTGCCGACGACGTCAATCTGATGAGCAACGCGGCTACATTCCGGAAGAGCGCACCAGCACACGTCCCGCAAGGGGATACCAGCGGACGTCCTACCGCTACCGGTCACCTTCGCCTCCTTACCCTGCCGCTATGCCCACCAATACTCGAGACTCTCGCCGCCGATCGCCATCTCCGCGTCGTCGCTCAGTGTCGCCTCTCAGGCCCGCCTCCAACATCGCCAACTCCCGCTCGGAAAACTCCCCAATGCAGTTTTAGGAGGGGAAACTGCATTCACTGGACAGCCTGAAATTCCTCCAGACCGACCATCGAATCTGTTGTTAGTGTGCGCAGAAGGCATACACGTGGAAGCTCTCGTGGATACCGGCGCTGCAATTTCAATTATTCGTGCAGACTTTTGTTCCCGCCTGCGTAAAGTGACCACGCCATACAGTGGCCCTCCTCTGCGTGCTGCTACAAACGTGGTCATTCATCCGGGCGCCCAGTGTACGGTTCGTGTCATGATAGGTGCAATACGTCACCACATAGTGTTTGCAGTATTTCCTGAGTGTACGCACGAACTCATTTTGGGATGGGATTTTTTGTCGTCAGCCTCCGCGTCTATTTCCTGCAGTCAGCGCCTCATACAACTGGATTCCACTGGCTCTTCCCTTCCCAACCATGAAGAACGAATTCGCCTTGTTGCCTCTTCCGATTACGTACTTTGGCCAGCTGGAGAACAAATTATACGCGTTCACTCCAGCACCATTATGGATGGTGATGTGTTTATTTTGCCTTACGGGCGTACTCTTTCTCGAGGGATTGTGATTAACCCTGGCCTCATTCGCTTCTCTGCGGGGTCTGCTCTCGTTACCGCCATAAACCAGACTTCCGAACCTCAAATGCTACCCCGTGGGTCGAGTATCACTTGTATTGTTGAGGCCCATCCTATTGGAATTGTTGCCCTTTCGCCTGTACCGTCCGAGTACAAAACGCCGCCGTTCATTGCCTCTCCAACACCATTCTCGGCCAACATAAGCGCCGACCTGACACCTGCCCAGAGACAAGATCTTCTGTCCCTGTTAAACAAGCACCATTCCTTATTCGACGTCAATTCACCGGCACTCGGTATGACTACCACGGCAACTCACCGTATAGAGACCGACGGCTCCTGCGTTGTTCATCGGCGGCCATATCGCGTGTCTCATAAGGAGAGGAAAATAATCGAAGAAAATGTGTCGGACATGCTTCGGAGAAATGTCATACGGCCTTCCTCCAGCCCTTGGTCCTCCCCGGTTGTTTTGGTGCAAAAGAAAGACGGTTCAGTGCGTTTTTGTGTGGATTACCGTGCGTTGAACAAAATCACGCGCAAAGACGTTTACCCTCTCCCACGGATTGACGACGCACTGGACTCGTTACACGGCGCCGAATACTTTTCGAGTCTAGATCTTAGGTCAGGCTACTGGCAAATACCGATGCGCGAATCCGACAAAGAGAAAACTGCTTTCGCCACCCCAGATGGGCTTTACGAATTTAATGTGATGCCTTTTGGGCTCTGTAATGCTCCGGCTACATTCGAGCGCATGATAGATAACGTCTTGCGTGGGTTGAAATGGAAGACTTGTCTCTGTTATCTAGATGACATTGTCGTATTTTCAACCACGTTTTCACAACACCTCAAACGGCTGGAAGAAGTCCTCGTCTGTCTCGCAAAGGCTGGCCTACAGCTCAACACAAAGAAATGCAGTTTCGCGAGCAAGAACATCAAAATTCTTGGACACTTAGTCAGCAAAGACGGAATTCGGCCGGACCCCGAGAAACTTGCGGCCGTGCTCAAGTTTCCCCGTCCTTTGCGCCAAAAGGACCTGCGCAGCTTTCTCGGGCTTGCATCTTACTTCCGGCGCTTCATACGCAACTTCGCCGTGCTTGCTTCTCCGCTCCATCACCTCCTCGCGAATGACGCAGCTTTCGTTTGGTCCGACAAATGTGAAAGCGCTTTCGTGGCTTTGAAGCATGCCCTGACTTCCGACCCGGTATTGTGCCACTTTGATCAGACCGCGCCCACTATTCTTCACACTGATGCCAGCACTCATGGTCTCGGTGCTGTTCTTCTCCAACGTGATCACAGCTCTCGCGAACGAGTCGTCGCTTACGCTAGCCGCACTCTCACCGCCTCGGAGAAGAATTACACTATAACCGAACTGGAGTGCCTGGCTGTTGTTTGGGCAGTGCAAAAATTTCGTCCGTATCTCCACGGCCGCCACTTTACAGTCGTTACCGACCATAACGCTTTGTGCTGGCTTTCATCGCTCAAGAACTTATCGGGTCGCCTTGGTCGCTGGGTTCTTCGTTACAAGAGTGTGATTTCGAGGTCACCTACAGGTCCGGAAAGAAGCACCAGGACGCGGATGCTCTATCTCGCTACCCTCTGGCAAACAGTGATGAACCACCGTCGTCTCTCTGTACCAACATACACAACGAGTCTTCATCATCGGGTTTACCTATCTCGACGCTCGATTGGCTTAAACCCGAAAGCTCATCTGTTCTTGTTGCCCACCAAAGTGCCGACCCATACTGCATCACTATTCTAAAACGCATGAAAGGTTGTTCTCCACCTCCTAACGCCCGGCTTCGTCGACAACTTGCGCAATTCAAACTTCACAATGGAATTTTACATCGCTACATCTACCACGTCGATGGCAACAAATGGGTCCCCGTCATACCACGTTCTCTGCAACGTGACGTACTCGAGGCGTTTCATGATCACCCGACAGCAGGTCATCTAGGCTACCACAAGACCTATGACAGAATACGAAGTCGCTGCTCCTGGCCTGGCCTGTCATCATCCGTTGCCAAGCACGTTGCATCATGCGTCCCTTGTCAGAGTCGCAAGCGACCTACAACTGTTCCTGCAGGCCTTTTGCAGCCTCTTCCTTGTCCTGCTTCACCTTTTGAAGTCGTTGGCATAGACCTGTACGGCCCTCTTCCGAAGACCTCTACCGGCAACCGCTGGATTGTGACGGCCGTTGACCATCTTACACGGTACGCCGAGACAGCGTGTCTGCAATCTGCCACAGCCACCGAAGTCGCCGATTTCTTTTTACGCAGCATCTTTCTGCGCCATGGCGCTCCCCGCGTTCTGCTCAGCGACCGTGGTAAAGTCTTTCTCGCGTCTGTTCTTGCCGAAGTTCTCCGTGCCACGGACACAGTTCATAAGACCACATCGAGCTACCACCCGCAGACCAACGGCTTAACGGAGCGCTTTCACCGTACGCTCTCAGACATGCTTGCGATGTATATCAGTCCAGACCAAACAAACTGGGACGCAATCCTGCCGTTCGTAACATTTGCCTACAACACGGCCACACAACGTACTACAGGATTCTCTCCTTTCTTCCTCGTCTATGGCCGTTCACCAACTTTCGTTCTGGATGTCTCGTTCCTTTCGCCACCTGTACACCCAGTGGCTCCTTTCCCCGAACAATTTTTGTCTCGCCTTGCAGACTGCCGTCATCGCGCCCGCATCAACACCGGCATCTCCCAAGAAGTACGGAAGTCCCGCTACGATTCTACTCACCGTGCAGTCAGTTTTTCCCCTGGAGATGAAGTTCTTCTTTGGACACCCGTGCGCGTTCCGGGCTTGTGTGAAAAACTGACAAGTCGTTTTATTGGCCCGTACGTTGTCACTGAACAGACATCGCCAGTGAATTACCGCGTTTCGCCTCTGAGGATTCCAGCTGACCACCGTTGCCGTGGGACAGAGATCGTCCACGTCTCTCGCTTAAAGCCGTATATTCGGCGCATCCCGTGATGCTTTCGAGCGGCCAGGCGGCCGCTTCCACCACCGGGGGGAATTAGTGTGAGCGCAACGAACGGTCGCCTTTTCTTCATCTGTACATATCATCATTACTTGTACATCTTCCTCATCTGTACATATCATCATCAGCTTCCCGGTTCGTTTTTGCCCGCTGTAGCTCGCGCTCGGCTGGAATAAAAGCGGTACCTCACAATATAGTCTGTTTCAGGAGTTCCGTGCAGCACTGTGGAAGCTACAGGCCCCTTCTGCCAATCAAAAAGAGGGCAAACACGTGTTAAAAGTAGAGTGACCTATTAAAAGTACCGTTCCGCGCCATGGCATCTGCCAGTCGTAGGGTTGCCATCTTTCCCAGAAAAAAAAAACAAAAAACCCGGCCCGTCAACGGGAAGCGTCAACGGAATTAACTTGAAGTAGTGCTGAAAAAAAAAAAAGAACTCCATGTGAAATCTTCGACATGCAGTGACATTTATTGCACCCTTCAACATATGTCCACGCACACACAAACACAAAACTGGGCGAACAGCGCACAAATCTCACGAGTCTCACAATCGATGGATGGATGGACGGATGCTATGAGCGTCCCCTTTGTAACGGGGCGGTGACATGTGCGCCACCAGGCCAAAATTTGTTTTAAAGATATAACTGCGCTCCTGTGCGATGTGAACGTGCTCCCGCAAGAATTTTGCGAATAGGTACAAACAAGTTTAAGTGGCCGCTTGCGTCGGTTTCGTTTTCTCGGTCGGTGCTCCCCACCCTTCTCTGCAGAGGAGACAGTAGGCGCGGCGCGCCGTCGTGACTCCGCCAACTTTTGACACGTGACATGACATAGCAATCGACGTCATTGACGCTTGCGCTGGCGGGACGGCCACAGGATCTGACATAGACCTGGTTTCGACCAATCAACGAGCTCCGACTACGCAAAGTTGTTCGCGGTAGAACGTGACGACACCTAGGATGCGAGCGCGACTGGTCAATCGCAGGAAAAGAGGCGCGGGAATTGTTTTTTGAAATACGGCGTCTGTGTGGCGCGCAGCGCTGTCATATTCGCAGAATGTGATCGCCGCAACCTTCTCTATGATTGAGTTAGCTTGTTTGGGCGGCTTAGAAAAAAGGTAGGAGCCTGTTTAGTGGCCCTTTAAGCACTTTTTTTTCTCTCTCTCTTTAAATTTTCCTCGTGCCTTTTAAATTTACTTCAATCAAATCGATCATACTATAGCAAAAACGGAAATTCATAGCCCAGTTCCCTGCCCCTTATGGCAGAAAGTCCAAATCTTTCCCTATAATTATTTTTGTCCGTTCTCTCTAGTTTTCTGCCACCAGTGTACGATCTAACCGACTCTTACTTATTTCAATCGCGGCTATGTTCAGCTTCCCGTTGTTCGCCCTAAAACCGATTCCCGTTGTTCGCCCTAATCGATTCCATCTAACTGCTCGCCACCTAGCGGACGCTCCTGGAACCAGCCGATCCAAGGTCGACCTCGAAACGCGGCATGTTATCGCATTACCGCGCGCTGTAAAACAGCTCTATAGTTCCTTAATCAGTGTCATGCCGCCTTGAAGCAGCCCGAAAAGGAAAAAAAAAATCTTCATCAAAAGACTTGTTGCGTGCCTCAGTGCGTGTCATCGCGATGCAAAGACAGCAACACGTCGTTTCATCGGTTCCCCAAAGAAGCAGACGACGCTTCGCGCAGGGCAACATGGATTAGGAACTTGCGCATCGGCAAGAAGGTGACGGGAACTATGCTAGTTTATTCCAGGCACTTCACTCGCGACGATTGTTTTCTCCCCGGTGAGTACACAGATCATATTTTTGTGTGCGCGCGTTTATGATCATGTGCTTTTCGAAGAGCCGGAGTGTAGTTTAGTTTAGGCAAGCGCGTAAACAGCGACATTGCACGTGTATATCTGGTAACGTACGTTTTCTGAACATGTTATTGCTTAACTTGAACCGCGGTAATATTATTGCTGACGTACTTTTCCCCGCATGCATTGTAGTAAGTCAATATAAAGCGAGAGCTTTCCTTCGTTCGCCTACTTTGAACTTGAACTTTGAACTTTATTATTAATAAACAAAATACAGTAAAGAAAAACATGTTAACAACATCAGGATCCTTAGCAGAATGCTAGTATGGATCCATGCAATTATAACATATTAATTACAGGCAGGAGATAGAGTTATACAATGAACGACATTTAAGATGGAGATTATTTTGAAAAACATATGACGTACACAGATACAGAACACATTGAAAAGAAAAAATCCAACTTATACACTACAATTTGAACAGGTTTTTGGTGTACATACTGAACATAATAATGCATCTACATGTGCTAATAGCATTCCTGGTCAGCATACAAAACAATTTTTTAACTTCGTAGGAGCTACGCGAACAATTACGCATGTCGGTGCTACGCGAACAATTAGTTCCCCGTGGCAGGCTCCTTGAAACCGAAAATAGACGGAAAAAGCGCGTCTGTGACGTCGATGTCGCCGCCTCCCCGGATTTCGTCACTCGCCCGCGGCGCCCAACACCGCAGATAACAAGGATATAGCGCAAGCTACTTGCGCGGCCGGAGCGGCGGTGACCACGGGCGAGTGGCGAGTGACGAAAGCAGTGGGGGCGGCGCCATCGACGTCACAGACGCTCTTTTTCCGTATATTTTCGGTTTCAAGGAGCCTGCCACGGGGAACTCCGATACAGTGCCTAGAAAGTATACTTACTGTAGCTCCGACATGCATTCCGCTATTCAAAATTTGATCGTTGGGATAGGTAGTGTCGAGGACGGGCTCCAAAGTACTCATTTGCTGTAGCCACCAATTACTAATAATTAAAAAGTTAATTAGCGTAATTTTGCTAATTATGCATACATGTGGGAAATTGTTCTGTATCTAGAGGCCGCCAATCCGTATACTCGAATGGTACACAAGACATTCCCGCGATTTATGTTTTTCTAATTTTAAAAATGTGTTGCAGCTAAGAAAAAACACCCTGTATAGGCACTGCATCTTGACTTGCAATGAAGTGCCGGTGGGAGATTTCACTTGTGCGTAGTTGAACCATAAGGATTCGTAGCGTGCGCGTTAACTAAATTAATCCGGAACTCGGCACGATCTACGATGAACATCCTGAGCTTCGCCCACTCATCATCACTCACTCCGTGGATATGCTTTGAATTTTTTTCTTTTTCTATTTTTTTAGCGCCTGGATTGATAAGCCAATGAGAATTTAGATGATGATAGTCGTAACGCCTTGATACTGATAGGTGTTCTGTGAACAACGCGTACGCGTTCCAAGATGGAACGGAGGCGGCTCGTTCTTTTCGTCACAAATAGAGTGTACTAGTACAGTGCCTAGAAATATACTAGGCACTATAGTACTAGAAAACTGTAGTCACAAACTGGGTGGTCCGGAGAACGAGAGGAAGAAAACAGCCAATGAGCGAAGGAAAGACACTTTGGACGCTTACGTCACACTTTTGTCGTCTGCTAAGGGACCGTATAATAGATTGAGAATCGTTTTGTCCGTTTGGAGAAATGTATAATTATTATAATGAAGTAAGTAAAGTTGTACGCACCGTTTTTCAAAGCTTTGATTTGAAGTGAATGACTACTTTATCATAGATGAGGTCTTGATGATGCACTAGACGTATTTCTGTAAAAATGTGGGTGGCGGCGCTAGAAATTACTCCATTTCAAACCATGTTTGTATCCCATTTGTCTACTTATAATGGAACCACTCGGCCAATTTTTTGAACGAACGCCGCGCAACAGCTGCAACGGTTTCTCAAAATGGACCAGCCGTCGCCTGCCGAGTTTGTGCGGGGACCTTGCGTTCCCGACAACCAGAGAGAGATGCTGCTCTCCTTTCTAGAGCAGTATCCCTCCCTGGCTCGGAGATCGTTTTCGGCCACGCGGTATTGCACGGCAGCCGACAGGCGACGGTTATGGAACGAGATTACTGAAGCGTTGAATGCGGAGGGGTCAATGCAGAAAACCTGCGTTCAGTGGCAGCTTTGGTGGCGAAAGCAGGTGCTTGCGGCACGCCGCGACTACAGAGCCGTGGATGAGGCGCAAAGGTGAGTGTGGTGGTGTCTGGAAAATTTGTCCTACTAACTGCATGTACTTTTGCAGGAGTAGGCAGCTCCCTGGTTTTCAACGCCGCATTCTACATTTAACGGGGACTGTGACAATCGCGGGCAGCCGCCGCCTCGACTACCAAACGGTATATATATATTTTTTTTCAATGTTATCGCTTCCTAAATGGTGCAGATTTATAGTGTGACCGTATTTAGTGTCGGAAAGCCTAGCGAAATGCGATGCGACCGACGACCGCAAACACAGCATTTGTGCAAAGATGTTATGGAGTTTCAGTGTGTCAGTTAAGCAAAACATTTAACTCATATATGACCAAGAAATGCCCTCAGCGCGCATGCGGGCACGCATTAATGAGCGGGACCATTAACAGAGCTGTGAAATGTTTGATACGAATAGTATTATGACTTCCATTACCCCAGTTAATGCACACCTGCATCAAGTACTTACTTTACACTGCCAGCAGCTCGTACTTTGCAATACATCAAAAAGGTTGTACTGTGTACATTTCTGTTGTACTAGTTGTATGCGGTCTTTCAGTGGCTTTCTATGCTGCTCCAGCAAGGTGAACGTCTATTCAGGTGGTAAAGGGGAACTCGCCGACGGTTTTTTCACCATGTTCTGATATCGGTGTTTTCCAATAGTACTGAGAATCCTGTGGCAGGCAGGGTTGTTCAATTCGCTCAGAAAAGCACAAACAATTTTAGATAAACGACCGAACCGTCTGGTCCAACGAAAACCAAAGCGGGTAGATGCCTCGAGCAGTGTATGCGATGACGTCACAGCCTCCCCCCAGCCATCAGAAATGTGTAGATGCATGGTGTCATTAAAATAACACTGGTGAGGTCGTCCAACGATGTATTGAGCTACGACAGCATTTCTGAGCGTTACAACAACGATTTACACGCTGAAGTATCGCTGTTTTGCTTTTTACAGCCCGCCTGCTTGAATAGGCAGAGTTGAAGGTAACGATGTCAAAAACACAGGGTGACCCGAATGGGAATCTGCTAAAAATTTTGAAAATTTATTTTTGGGATAAATAAATTACTTGGCGACCGCCTGGCTTAGCATATATTATTAGATTACCAAGGAGACAATATATATTGAAATTTTCATTCAGTTCAGCAGACACTGCGAAATCGCCGGAATTGCCCCTTAAGGCCTCCTTTGCTCTACCTTGCAGGCAAGCCTCGCATTTGCCCTTTCCAAATGAAACAAACACAAAACAGAAGCGATAGAAAGTTACGGCATTGAGGTTTGCAAATGAGCTGTGGCCGTGCAGGTTAACCCTAGAAAAGGGATGTTTGGTAGAAGATCTAAGATGCATTCGAGGTGATGACTGACGAGGAATTCCAGTAAGACTTTGGTCTGTCCAATTGAACACTGCCTAGCTTGTACACCGCACTTGACGTCACTACTGGACGCAGCCAGGGCAATGACTATTCACCTGAGAGGAAATTGTTGTGTGCGTCGAACTTCTTGGAAGCCGGATCTTCCAGTTGAGGTGGTGGCAGCAAAGAATGTTATCCTTGCTTTCAGGAGATTCGTGGGATCAGAAGAGCGCTTGAGCGCATGGCTGCTGCATCGGAACAGCAGGTGCGGCTGCAGCGCGAAATTCTGCAACAGTTCTGCGCCATCAGGGCCCAGACAGCAGCCATCGCCGGTGCTCTAGAAAGGCTACAAGGAGGCCAGGAGTAATTTTTTCATGTTATGCTTATTTATTCTAACACTTATTTATCCTTACACTTATTTATTCTTTTTTGTAACACTTATTTATTCTTACATTTTTTTTGTATATATAGCTGCAAGTTCAGCGTGTTTTAAAAGTAATTGTTTTTCTTTATATTTATGTTTAATTCACTGTGAGAGCACCATGTCCATTTCATTATGTTGTATGACCTTTTTTTAAGCACTAGTCATCTTTGTACTGCTGTAAGAGGGACAGGTTTTACGGGTATTTGTGTTGTACTTATGTGTCTTCTGCTGCAAGTTCGGCATGTGTCACCGTGCCTTGATTTCTGGGATTCGACGTCCCAAAACCATGCTATGATTATGAGAGACGCTGCATTAGAGGATTGCGGAAATTTCCACCGTCTGGGTTTGTTTAGCGTGCACTGACATTGCACAGCACACGGGCCTTAACGTTTGGCCTCCATCGAAATACAGCCGAGTACCACCATAGCCACTAGACCACCATGGCGAAGGAGGGGGGGGCTGTCACCATGCCTGCTGTGTTTATGTGCAGTGTTTATTCTTGCACTGCTGAGAGTACGGCATGTTCATAATGCACATACAGTAAAACCTCGTTATAACGAACCTGGATATAACGAAATATCGGATATAACGAAGTAATCACAATTCCCCTTGAAATTCCCATATATGAAATTGATATTGGCTATAACAAACTAATGGTTATAACGAAGTAATTACAGCTCTCCCTTCAACTTCGTTATAACGAGGTTTTACTGTATTTGTGATTCAGAAATTGAAACCCACTGTAATCATTATGATGCGTTGCTCTCCGTTTAAACATTTTTGTGCTGTGATACTTGCAATTGTTAAGCCCAGTGCTGTGTGCTGGGTCTTTGTAATCATTACAGAGTGCTACTGCCTGTTCGATGCACATACTTGCAATGCAGCCATAACCAAGCGTGGGCTCCTTATTGCATATTTTATGCTCTGATGCTCGAAGTTCAAGCTAGACTTTATAAAAGCTCTGCAGCTTCATATAGTGGTCATTTTCTTAAGCATCATACCTCCATGTGCTTTGTGCTGTTAGCGCTGAGAACAAGTTACTTATACAGGTAAAGCAATGCGATGTCCTAGTACCACTGCAGAAAATTTATGTAGTGCTTGTGTCGCAACGTTAAAGCACTATGTTCAGCTTGGGAGGTTGTCAGTTGATCCCAAAGCAGCACATCTCACAGTGTTCCTTAAACTTTGAATATGTCTTTTATATTCCTTCGTCATGCACACCCCCTTAAAGAAAAAGCACGCATTGCAGTACATCATGACGCTATGTTCATTCTTTCATAACGTACCACAGCTGAGTGGAGTAATGTCACTCTTGATGTTAGAAAAAAATACCGATAAATGTGCAGGTTGTACATGCCAAAACACTGATATGGTTATGAGGTATGCCGCTGAGGTGGGCCGCGGTAATTTCGACCAGCTGAGGTTCTGTTACGTGCGACACCACGTTACAGCACGAAGGCATTTTACATTTTTGCCCATATAAAATGCGACTGCCACGGCCATGGTTGAAACCAGTGTCCTTCAAGTCATCAGCCATGTACCATAGCCACTGGAGGAAGACATTATAAGAATGTATGACTAGAATTGCTGTATGACTAGCATCCATCACATTGCAATTAAGTCGTGGTTTGACAGCTAATCTCCTGCGATTTCTCCCTCTTTAAACGTTCAGTGGTACATTGCAAAATTTGTTTCACAAATCATAACTTCACTGTTTTTACGCTGTTTTTCATTACAAAATTTCAATGTTAACCTTGCTGTATGCTGCTTGTTTGTTTTGTTATATTGCGTATGTTACATGTCTCCTCTCTAATATCACCTTTATGTTGATGGCATTCATGGTGAAAAAAAAAAGCAATAAACTGCTAATACAATGAGCTACTTGTTCCCTCCAATTTTATATCTACAAACTAGATACTGCACATCATGGTGTCGAACCGAAAAAAATATGGGTGCGGGTTACAGTTCGGGTTCAACACACACCATTTCACTCCAGTTCAGTCCCAGTTCGAATAATTGAGGCTTTGAACCGGTTCGGAACACTAAACCAGTTCACGAACCGGTAACTTCATATTTATTTCTTTATTTATTTGTTTATTTATTTACTGCATACCTGCTTCACTCATGTGGGCATTACAGTGAGGTGCAGGAAACTTCATAAGTTGCTTGCGCAGTTAGGTGCGCAGGAAACTTCATATTTATCTTTGACAGCGCTGTTTATGCTAGCCTAAAAACTCGATCCAGCACTGCTCAAGTGACAGTATTCGGAAGTTCACCACGACGAATTTACACACACAAATAAAAATTAAGGCGTCTCATTGGCGCTGTCTATCACATAAAATTCCGGACAGTATCCTATAATCCCTAGAAATTTGAGGCAGCCGGACAATGGCAATGACCACTCACATACTCGGAGCCTTTAGGAACTGGCCCTATAGAACTTTGCTCCCTGTCCTAGCTGGACCACGCGCATGGCACATAGGCGAGTTTTCAAACTATGGAAGGGTCCGCTAGCATATTGGGAACAGCTAGCAATGTTTTCAGAAAAATCAGCAAAATTTAGTGAAAATAGCTAGAGGCATAGTGGGAAACACGGTTCTATTATTAGCACTGCGTCACATGGCAAGCCCTTGCGGACCACTGGCACATCCATCTTTGGGCACTGTCTTGCATTTCTTTTTTTTCTATCAATATTTATACTGCAACGAAGTAGAACAGTGGAAATTTATGTGAATGTTTGAAGGACTAAATTTTCGAGGCTTGTCAGATGCAAGTGTCAGGCAGAAGGCATGTTGTATAGAAGATGAAAAAAAAATCGCTCAATATAGACTAAAACGAAACCAAATTAAATGTTTTGTAGTGTCAGCTGGACAAAGAACAAACGCATTACATATTTGATACGTACGCCGCAACAGGTTAACATCGGGAAATTCATGTTGAAATTAGCGATAAGAAAAAGGGAGTTGGTACTTCATAACTATATGCCTCCTGTAGAGCATCCATCCGTCCGTCTGTCTGTCTGTCTATCTATCTAATCTATCTATCTATCTAATCTATCTATCTATCTAATTTTCTCCATTTCTTATGAGTTACTATTATTGGAGACCGTCGGGTGGTAATGTCCAGCGCCGCATCGGTTTCCTGTCCGCGGAACACTTAAAGAACATGTAGCCGCGCTAGTAACTAACACATTCTACTATCTGTTATGAGAAAACATTTGTTTAGCTGGTCACCGAATTATTGTCAGTGTGTTGGGCTCGGCGCGGTTGTAGTCCTGTGATAGCTCACACGTGCATCATTGCTCGGTTGGGACTCCGCTTGCATTTTGCAGTCCGTCCGATTTATAGAAGGCCCATTCTTAGGAAAGTGAACTCCCTTTTCCCGCGTTGGCCTGATCTTTGTGTGCTAGTGGGAGAGCCAACGTTACTAGACTAGTCTAGTAACGTTGGGGGGAGCGGGGTGATTTTCTTTGCCACGTGCGGTGCTACACGTTGGGAAGAAAGCTATCTGCTGGCATCCAGGACGTCATGGTTTCTAAAATTGCTCTGACAGTAAGGTCGGCGTGCGTGGAAAATCGTGTTCTAGCCAGTCGTTTTCACTTCTTATATATATATATATATATATATATATATATATATAATGTACCAGCACACACTAGAAAGACAATATAGGGACTGCTGAGAAAGAAGCGTAGAGCCTCCCTCCAACAAACGACACTAAGGTTCCGGAAATGTGCATACATCAGCTCACATAAGAACACAGACAGTTTCTTGGCAGCTGCTACAGACAGAAAGTCATGAATGAGGGAGTGAAAAGCTCGTCGCACAGGCCGGAGGCACACAGCGGCAAGGACAAAAAAAATAAATAAAAAGGAATGTCCGTACTAAAACCCCTTGCTTTGGTAGCACCTTGAAACGCGTGTTAGCTCTCAAGTTTGAGATAATCGAGCAGGGAGAGAGAACGAAAGAAGAAATCTGGGACATTCGTACCAGATGCTAACAACGGCACTGACTAGGGTTGAGGGGGTATTTGCGACATCAGCGTTAGACCGGGTGGGAACATGAGCGGTGCGGCGTTTTGGCACGAGTACGTCAGTGAGTGCGCAGCCGCACTCCTTCTGCGCCACGTTGTGCTTGCCGCACAGATGTTTACGTGCAGCATTTTTTTTTCTTCTGGTTGTAGGTACAACCGTAAACAATGCAGTGATGCCCTTTCGATAGGTTATTTTTAAAAGGACATTTTAAATCGCTCTAGTGAGCGAAAAACGGCGCGCACCGTGCAAGCACAGCAAAACGTATGGCCGGCTCGGCGCAACAAACAGCCCAACGAAGGGGGGCGTGGCGCGGAGAGCTTTCGCGCTAGCAGACGACAAAAACATGTTCCGGCTCGCCGGTGCGAGAGTGCTGATGGAAAGGTGAGTGACGTAGTCCTGACACTATCGCCCTATCGCCACCAATAGGTAGATTTAGTATTGCGGAAAATTTTTGCGTTAGCGCTTGCGAGTCACGCTCGCTAAATTTTTGCGGAGTGCTATTCGATAGCGTTCCATAGCTCGCGAGACGACGACGCGCCGCAAAACGCAAGGCAGGCAAACCTTCGCTGCGCCATCTAAACGCGAACAGTGAAAGCGTCAAAACCGTCGGCCGTTGTTAGTAACTTAAAAAGCAACGCAAGCGCAAAAAGATTTATTAAAAAGAACATCGTGCAATAATAATTGCACAAGTGTTGCTGTAGTGTGACGAGGCAGAGTTTCGCTTTCGTTGTTCATGTGTAATGTGGTCAAACTAGAATCCACAGCGAAAAGATTGTTGTCTTGTCGAAGCGAAAACCAGCAACACGATTTATTGTGAATCAGCTAGTCCCACAACGCAGCAAGACGACACGATAGATGCGAAACGGGTAGCCGTCAGTTGTAGGCTGGTTGTAGGGAGCCGCCATGTTCTTCGCGCTAAACAAACTTAGCGAGCGTTTTGCGTCTCCGCTAAATTCGAGCGATCGCTAAACGCAAAGCTGGAATAGCGTGCGGACGCATGCGCAGTCTGACCCCGCTAAATTTTAGCGTTTAGTGGGGCGCAACTTAAGCTGCACTAAAACTCTCTAATATTGGCCACTGTACCGAGCCCGTAAGAGCTTACGCTGTGAAATGCCAAGCGTGGGCAGGAGAACCTGTAGAGAGCAAGCCGCAAACGCCTGATGAAGTCAAACAACCTTTCATGTAGAACTTTCGATCTTGGAGCTTTGTTAGACTTGAATGTACAGTATGACATGAGCACTTTCGATTCAACTTATCAGTCGCGATTGGCTCTATTCTGCAATTTGCGCGAATAAGCCCTTCGCGAAACACGAGCACACGGGCTCGATCGCGATCGAAATTACATCGTGTTACGCCTGCATTGCTTAAAGGGGTCGTGAAACGTTTTCTGAACATTTTGTACTAAGTGCGTATTCGGGATCCTGACCCTCCAATCAACAATATGCATTGTTCCGTTGCACCATGTGCGTTGATTTAGAGCGATAAAAACGCGGTTTCGGTTTCACTGCGCGCGTTCCCCTCAACTCTGCAGATGACGTCATCTTAGTAGCCGTCATACCTCCGAGATTGGCGCGCCCTCGGAGGCCATGGGAAAACAAACCGTGCTCCCGCTTTTCTTCCGAATGGTGGCACCGCACGGTTCCAAGTATTTTCTTCCTTTCTAGCTTTCAAGTAATTCGATTCCTTTAGAGCAAACGCGAGTTCACTGTGCCTTTGAACTTAAAAATATCTTAACTCAACGTCACCAAATAGTACCACGCCGGCCGGTAGTGTCGCATAGTCGTTTCGGAAGCGCAAGAAAGCTGAGATTTAAAACGGGTGTTGTTAAATGTGCACTGAATATTTCGCCGAAATATTTCGGAATCGGCTTGTCGAATGCGTATTGAAGCAGTGAAAATTACAAACCGGCATCTCCAAATTCTTTTCACGACCCCTTTAATCGAGAACGAAAAGTGGCCTCGCTGACGACTCTTCGACGGATACGTGCAAAACCATCCAGAAGCGGTTTGTGGAGCCCTCGTGCAAAGCGGAAAACATACTTTGCTTGAAACGCGCACAGTAATTAAAACACGAGCGGGTTATCGTAAAATCAGGGTCACAAAAAACGCCGGAACACGTTGGTGAGAACGTAGTGAGGCGAAGTTCAGCAGCGGCTTCAAGCACCGTTCAGCGATTCCCTCCTCAAGCAATCGCGCGGGAACAGACAAGCGCACGCAACCACAGAAACGCAACCATCACGAAGCTGCTCCACCACGAGATACGTAAAAAATTTGTGGAGGCGATCACAAAATTAGTGCCTTCCTTGAAAAATAGAGGAGGCACTGTACCTCTATTTCTACCCGGAGGCACTTTCTCAACATGCAATGAAGTAGAAAACGGCCTCCGAGATTGCATGTGCCGCCAACTCGCCGCCGGCGCACTACGTAGTTCACGGCCCCTGAGATTGTGCGAACGCCAGGTCACGGAGGCCATGTGCGGAGTACCCGTTTCGGATCAGTGGTTTCGGATGTGTTTCGGACATGTTTCGGATAGGTCTTAACCACGACCTCCAGAGAGGTCGTGGTCATAACCTGAATAAATGAAGAACTCTGGTGATAACGACACTGGCAGCACTGGTCAGTTTCGTGGCTAGGTGGCGCGAGCCGCCACTCGATCTACAGGGTTCAGTCAGTTTTATCTATCCACGTACCCATAGATAGATAGTTCCACTTTCGAAGATAGTTGCGCCCACGGTTGCGCCGTCCGTAGCAGCGCGCACGTGCTCTATTACAGCAATGGTTTTCCTCAGTGCTGTCAACTTGGGGCTCAAGGTGAAAAGCGGTGCAAGCAGTTTCTGGAAAAGACAGCGTATCTTCCAGCTCTCCGCGGTAAGTGTGCTCATCCAGCGGGGCACGATGTCGTGCTTCTCTGGCGCGTTCACCACTCCTGCTGAGATGGAAAGCCTGATGTTGACGAAAGCGCAGTTATTGCGTCCATGCACTGTTTCGATTCTGTCTTTGAACCTGCCGATCGACGCTGTAAAGAGAAAGTGGTCGCCTCGCGCGCATTGAGCGGTTATGCTCAGTTGGCTTAATATAAAATTTGGAAGTGCTGTTTTGGCACACTTTGTTCAAGAGACTTCCATTTTACGTTACAGACTATGCTCGATGCTCTTTTGAGATTTGGAAATGCACTTTGGATATTATACACAACTGGGTATTTTGTGTCACGTGGGTGCTTGGTTCAGTATCCTAAAGTCTGGGAATGCAGGCCACTGCATACTGCGTGGCATTGGTGACAAGTCGCGGTGTGGTTTTGCATTTGTTCTTGCCTCCGCAATCATGTGTGCACCTAGGCTCTGGTGCATTAATACTGCTTGAAAAGGAAACATTTGGACAGCGTTGCCTGTCTGGTTGGGCTTGGTGAGTGAAGTGGGTGATATCTCCAGCTACACACAAGTGGCAGAGGCTCTAAGCTCTTGCATTATGTTCTTCGTAAGCCCGCTTTTATTTTTACGGGAGTTCCTCAGTGTTTTGGGGCCCCAGTAATAATATTCTCGGTTGCCTTCTTCCAGTCTGTATTGGCATTGCACGATTTTTTGTGTAAGCTAGTCTCTTTATTTCAGCGCATCAACTGCAGGTACGCACATATTTTGGCTTGACTGCCCTTGTGTTCTTGCCAAGGGAATAAAGAGTGTGGCTACGCAAAACCTTGGCACTCACACCTCTAGCAAGTGTGGTGCTTTGGTGTTGCATGAAAGAGCACTCGGCCGAAAGGCTGCAAATTTATGCAGATTTAAGACGTTTAAAAGTGACCATTTCTGTGGACTGTGTGGTGCAAAAAACACCCAGGCCTGTGCACAGGACGCAGCACTGTAAGCTATGTTTGGCCGCATTCTCCGAGATTCTTTTCTTTCAGTCTGATTCCTGCTTTTCCTCCCCGTCTTGTTCTTCCTTGACTTATTTTTCTGCTTCCTCTTCTCATCCTCTGTTCTTCTGTCATCATCTTTTGCTCTCCTCTTTCTTCCCTCTTCATCCTTTTTTATTTTTCGTAGTCTTCGTCGATGAAACCACAGTCGGTGGCCGACAACATATATTGTCTTGTGACAGAAATTTTGACAAGAGTGGGGATTTGGAGATGGGTACCTTGTGCAACTAAGCTGGAGGAATTCCTACAGCAAATGAAAACTCAAATAGTGATAGTTATAGGAGTATGTTGTTTCTTTGATCTTTTGCCCCATGTTCTTGAGTGGGCTTGACAGCGAGGGCCAAGAAGCCATTTCGCAAAGCAGTGCACATAGGAAATATACAGTGAATTGAATAAACCAACGCGTGATATAGTTCTCAGTGAAGTTCTGTGGCACTTTTTTATTTTTACCGATATTGTTTGCCCTGTGCTGTGATAAGGGTGCTGAAACACCGGCTGGTCGTGCAAAGCCATCCGTAATACTCTGCAACTGATTATGTTCTAAGTTATCAGAGCAGGCCATCTTACTGTGTCGTCTGTGTCTTCTGCGAGTCTTGTGAAGCACTAATCTGAAAGCCACCTCCGGAATTGCAATGACATCAACAAAGTCCTTGAAGGTGTACGTGTTGACTCTCAGTGGCAATGACAGTAAGGATGTGACATGTGGGTGTGTAGTCGTAACCTCCGAATCAACCCTCCCGTCAGTGCCTCACCGGAAGAGCCCTACATCCAACCAGTGCAGACTCAAGACAACCCTTTGGCTTTGCTGCCAAAAGCAGTCATCTCGGATTATGCCCCCATCTTAAAATATGTGCAGACCATGTTGCACAAGCTTTCTCCTGTAGTACCCACCAATAGAGGCTGGAAATGTAGAAAAACTGTCTCAAATATAAGCGGTATGCTAGTTGATGACGTTATACACTACTTAACCGCAACCCGGTCCCTTCTGTCTGTCTGCATGTAGAGGAGCTTACCACGAGAAAAACGGCGGGGCAAACGCTTCACGTTTTCAGAGAGACAGATCGCCGGCTGGCCGGTTCACACCACTCTGATCCCATGGCCTACCCCTGCCGACCAATTTTCTCGCCATGGTTAAAGTTACTATATGTATATCACAATGGCGATCCCTTCTAGTTGATTAGAGTGATGTCAGAAGCACACCACTTTCTCAGAAGCGGTGTCCGGTGCCAAACCATTCGCAAGGTCGAGAACTGCAGCAGAAAAATACAGGAACACCGGCTGTGCTGTTTTCTTTCTTTTTGTTTGTTTTTCGCATGAAAGCGACTGGCTTCTCCTTTTGGTTGTAACATTGAGGAAGTCAAGAACTAGTCGCCCATAATGATGCACAACACGAAAATGTAACTGTTAATCATGTTGCAAATTTACGCGCTGATGAGTTTTTGCCGGATTGAAAACAGCGTTAGTCGCACCGTCTACCTAGCTATACCTGCGTCATATTCATGGGCTGTCAACGAAACCTACATGACGGTGCGCCGTTCTCATGTGCTTGTCACACGTGAAGGGGTGCTCTTATTGAATTATGTTCGTGCAAAACGAAAGAGAGTCATGAGAAGCTGCTTGTGTTGTAGTTCTTGTCGAGAATTCGAAGCCTTGCAAGTATATGTACTACATGGTGAGCACTGCACCTAAGGCAGAACCGTCACGTCGCTCAACTCGATCGGATGCTTCAATTGCATATTTCTTGAATTACGGTGTGTGGCACATGCTCGAACACATGGCACTGCACGTCGGACCGGTGTGGGTACCAGCCGATCGTGATCCGTATATCACAGTTCTGCTAGTCGAATGCGATGATAGCCTGTAGTCTGCACCGCCTAAATGAAATATACATACCTGAATGTGGGCGACCACATGTAGTTGTACCACAAACTCATTGCAGTTCCTACAGTTAGCCATAACAATAGAGGTATGCTTATATACAGAAAGAAAAAGAACTGACAAAACGTGCACGGCCAGTCAGCCCAACCATGGCAGTCGGCTCCTCCGAGGCACTCACGATGATGTCATCAAGCTCCTCAACCAATCATAGACAGTGACAAGGTTTTTGTTGCCGCCCATGACGCACGCCAAGCATTTTTGCCAGAATAGGGTCATTTGCTCAAGTTTATGCCCATTTTCGACCTGATTTTCACGTTCATTACACTAAAAATTATTAAACAGCATTATAACCTCAATTTTTTAAATAAGTGCTTCAGTGCCCCTTTAAAGGGGTTCGAACCTCTCTCGAAATTTTTAAGTTTGTATGGTCATATATGCACAATCAGTAAGAAAACACCAACATGCACTAAACAAAGGGGGCTCGGACCCTTCCCAAAATAAAATTCCGTCTACACCCCTGGCTGATAATGTGGATAGCAGCATGGAGAGCCGGGCCAGTTCTTCATGATGCATCTTAGTTTGACTTGTACATTGCTGGAATACACCATGGACAACAGAGAAACACACAAGCTTCTCTGTCAGTCCTAACCGCGTGTGCTTCTCTTTCATACTTTTGTGCTGTACAAGTCAATTGAAGGTGATGAAGTGGAGCCTCAGATTACCTTAAGCGATATTACCTGTACAAGGTCCCACGCATTGCTTGCACACCTTTGTAAGCCCTGTAGTTTGTGTCCCATTACTTTGGGTCTGCAGTGATGCTGACCGATTGGAGGTTGCGGTGTCATTTTATGAGTGGCATAGTGATTCCTTTCCTGCATTGACGGAGGCATGGCAGTGGTTGTCACAACCAAAACACATTTATGTGCCCATTAGTTTTTAGGGTCATACTACGTTCAATGAACTAACCACATGATAATCATGATGAGAGGTAATAATCTTCCTGAGGTTATTACCATTAAATGTTTTACTTCCTTTATGGATAGATTTCAGTGTTTATTTGCATTGTTTATGTATTTTACTATTGTTTATGGGTGCCACCTCGCCCATGAACAAATGTACACCCACGCTCACACCTTCATTATGACCTTTATGGGACCTGAAACATCAGTTGTACTATTATTCTTCCTTGCCAATATTATTATTATTATTATTATTATTATTATTATTATTATTATTATTATTATTATTATTATTATTATGTTATCATGCTTCCTTGCCAGATGAGTGTTTCTTGAACTTCGTATCTATCGCACCTTTCACGGTAGTGCCATGCTGCCAGAACAATTAATCCTAAACTCTGAAAAGCACAGCATATTGATGAATGGGAAGGGGGTAGTGGAGAACAGCAGTGTGCACAGCAGTTGCCTTTAGTTTCAATGTAAGGGTTGCATGTATGCATGCCTATCAGAGAGCAACAATTGCTGCTGATGTACTCACCTTACAACTGCTCACAGGCCAGCGCACTCACTCATGAGTGCACTCACTCACTCATTTCATAGACGTGAGTGTGAAAGGAAATAAGTGTGAGTGCGAGTGAGTGCCAGTGAGTGTGAGTGGAGGTGAACGTGGGTGAATGAAAGTGAGTGCCAGTGAGGGTGAGTGGAGGTGAGTGCAGGTGGAGGTGAGTGGGAGTGGACGTCAGTGAAAGTGAGTGTGAGTGGAGTTGAGTATGAGTGAATGTGAGTCTAAGTAAGTGTGAGTGGAAGTGATTGTGAATGAGTG
Source organism: Hyalomma asiaticum (assembly GCA_013339685.2). Taxonomy (NCBI): domain Eukaryota; kingdom Metazoa; phylum Arthropoda; class Arachnida; order Ixodida; family Ixodidae; genus Hyalomma; species Hyalomma asiaticum. The sequence continues at coordinate 1,426 of JABSTT010003806.1, read as the reverse complement.
CCAGTGATTGTGAACATGGTGAGTGAGTGTGAGTGTAGGTGAGTGTTAACGTGAATGAGTACTGGTGAGTGTGAATATGAGTGAGTGCTTGTGAGTCGAGGTGAGTCTGGATATTAGTACTGTATTTTCCGGTGTATAAGACGCACCTTTGTATAAGATGCACCCCCCAGTTTTCGCAAGTTCTCATGCAAAAATTAATATATAAGATGCACCGGTGTACAAGATGCACCTATATTCACTCACTTCCTGCAAAGAAACTTCATAACATTGGGTTGAGCGAGCATTGTAAAATGCCGTACTTACGTTTCTGAGCACTAGTCCATAAGAAAACTTCTACTACTTCTGCTACAGCAAACTTGCGAGAAAAAATAATGCACACCCACTGAAACGTTCCGCATGACCGCAGGAAAAACATTTTATTCGTCGATGCCCTCGAAATCCTCGTCCTCCGACGCGCTTTGGAATAGTTCATTGAGCTCTGGCGGCAGCGACACTGGGACTTCCTCTGCTTACTCTTCGGAATCGCTGCTGCTGCTGTCGTCATCGAAGTCAGGGGCTGAGGATGCTTGCAGGCCTGCCTTGCAGAACCCTGCAGTTACGGTGGCCTGTGACAGCGCACACCAGGCTTCGCGCAACCACTTAGCGACCTCGCAAAACGAAGCACACCTCATGCGTCCGCTATGCTCGCCGTCGGACATCCACGACGCGTATTTTCGCACAAGCATGTGCCAGAATCTGCCGGCAGACTTCAAGCACAAGCTTGAGAGATTCCAGGCTTTTGTTAAGAAAGCCATTGAAGACCATGGCCTCGGCAACAACCATATAATAAATATGGACGAGGTGCCACTTACGTTTTACATTCCGATAGAACGGAGTCCGTCACCATCAAAACAACCCGCCACGAAAAAGCGCACTTCACGGTTGTGCTTTAACGTTGGTTGTGCTCGCATGTTGCGCCGACGGGCAAAACTTCCGCCAATGATAATATTCAAGCGGAAGACGATGCCGGAAGAGCCCTTCCTGCCTGGCGTCGTCATAGAAATGAATGTGAAAGACTGGATGGATGAAGAGATGATGGGCAAGTGGCTCGAAAAATGCTTTTCTAAGCGACCGGACGGTTTGTTTCATGCGAAGAAGGGCCTCCTGGTCTTGGATAGCATGCGGGCGCATATAACGGAGCTCACTTTGAAGTGCATCAAGGCAAAAAACTGCACCGCTGCGGTGCAGGCGGGATGACAAAAATGCTTCAGCCGTTTGACATCTCAGTGAACCGCAGTTTCAAGGCTCTCCTGATATGTTAGGGAAATACGCTCAGCGTGGACCAACCGAACAAATAAAGTTGCAAATGGCGACTAGCCCAACTCGCTGAACAATAGCGGGCCGGCGTGGCGGCCGAAGCCGAGCCGATCCCGTCGCGCACCTATCG